>RXID01011294.1:524517-554517 GCA_005019695.1 Trichopus zeylanicus subsp. travancoricus
AGCAACCATTGTAGTAGTACTGGTAGAAGTAGTAGTACAAAATAATAGCGGTAATAGTTGAGTAGTAGTAGAAGCAGTAGTTCTAGTAGTAGGAGAAGTAGTGCTAGTAGTAGTAACACAGTAATAGCAGTAGTAGTAGTTGAGGTAGGAGCAATTTTTGTAGTGGTTGTAGAAGTTGTTTTAGTAGCACTAGTAGCAGCAGCAGCAACACTAGTAGTAGTAGTAGTAGTTGTTGTAGTTGTTGTTGTTGTAATAGTAGTAGTAGTAGCAGCAACAGCAGCAGTAGTAGGAGTACTAGTAGTAGCAGCAGTAGGAGGAGGAGTTGTAGTAGTGCCTATGGAAGAAGTGGTAGTAGTAATAGCAGTAGTAACCATAGTAGTAGTAGTAGTAGTAGTAGTAGTAGTTGTTGTTGTTGTTGTTGTTGTCGTAGTAGTATTTGCAGTCGTAGCAGTTGTAGTAGTAGAAGTAGTAATAGAATTACAAGTAGTAGTAGTAGTTGTTGTTGTAGTAGTAGTTGTTGTTGTAGTAGTAGTTGTTGTTGTAATAGTAATAGTAGCAGTAGTAGTAATACTAGTAGTAGCAGTAGTAGTTATATTGATGATAATATTACTTGGAGCAACAATAGTAATAGTAGTGGTAATTGTAGTTGGAGAAGTAGTAGTAGCAGCAGCAGTAGTAGTACTAGTGGTAGTACTACTACAACTATTGCTACTACTACTACTACTACTACTACTTATAGGATAACTGCTACGACTGCTACTGGATCTATTCCTACTCCAATTACTACTACTACTACTGCCACTACTGATACTACAACTACTATTGCTACTTTTGCTACTACTGCCATAACTTCTACTACTACTTCTACTACTACAACGACTACTACTTCTACTTCAAAGGCTACTACTAATTCTGCAACCACTATTACTACTGGTACTGCTGCTGCTGCTGCTACTTCTACTGCTACTATTACTACTACTACTACTACTACTACTACTACTACTATTTTTAATATTTCTACCACAACAAGTACTACTACAACTACTCCTGTCACTACTGCTAGTACAACTGGTACCACCATGACAACTACTACTTCTTCTATTGCTACTACTGTAACTATTACTAGTACCACCACCACTACTGCCACTAGGACTACAACTATTGCTACTACTACTATTGCTACTACTACTTCTCTTGCTAATACTACTACTACTACTATTGTAGCATCAACTTCTGCGGCTACTACTATTACTTCTACTACGGCTGCTCCTACAATAACTACTACTACTACTCCAACAACTGGTACTCCTACTAGTACAATTGGTTTACCTACTACAATTACAACTACTACTACAACATATTCTACTACGACTAAAATTGTTACTACAATTATTACTACTACTACTACCATAAATTTTACTACTCATATTACTTCACCTGCTTCAATTACTATTATAACTACTACTATTACCTCTACTGCTACTGCTACGACTACTGCAATTGCTATTGCTACTATTACTCCTACTACTACTATTGCAACTACTTCTACTACTGCTGCTACGACTATAGCTGCTACTCCAATGACTCCTACTACTACTGCTACTATTGCTGCTACTACTAATACTACTTCTACTACTGCTGCTACGACTATAGCTGCTACTCCAATGACTCCTACTACTACTGCTACTATTGCTGCTACTACTAATACTACTTCTCATACTACAAGTACTACAACAACTACTACTACTATAAATATTGCAACTACTACAGTCACTACTGCTAGTACTATTGCTACTACTTCTTTTCCTACAACTACTACTATTATTGCTACCTTCGTAACTATTTCAACAACTACTACTGCTACTACTTCAACCACTACTACTCCTATTACTACTCCTACTACTACTACTCCTATTACTACAACTGCTACTATAGCTACTATGGCTACTATTATTAGAACGACTGCTACTACTACTACTACTACTATAACAATTGCTACAACTACTCTCACTATTGCTACTAATACTACTACTACTACTACTACTTCTTCTACTATTACCTTTAATACTGCCACATTTGCTATTGTTAATACACTACTACCACAACTACTACAACTGATTTGGCTACTACTCTAATAACAACTACTATTACTACAAATAATACTACTACTGGAACTATTACTACTACTACTACTAGTCCTACTTCTACTACTACCACTACTCCTCCAACTACTACTACTAAAGCTACAACAACAACTTCTACCACTACTAATACTACTACAACTACTACAACTACTACTTCTACTACTACTACTACTCCTCCTCCTCCTACTACTACTACTAGTACTGCTACCACTTCTACTACTACTCCTACTCCTAATCCCACTTCTACTACTGCTCCTACCTCTACCACTACTTCTACTCCTACTCCCACTCCTACTGCTGCTGCTACTACTACTACGACTACTACTTCTACTACTATTATAACACTTACGGCTACTAATGTGATTACCACTACTACAACTACTATTAATATAATTACTACTACTCCTCCTCCACCTACTATTACAACCACTGCTACTACTACTACAACTTCTTTGGCTACTGCTACTACTACTACTACTCCACCTACTACTACAACTACCACTACTTCTCCTCCTCCTATTACAGCTACTACTACTATTACTATGACTATTACTACTTCTACTACTACTACTAAAACTTCTCCTCCTCCTACTACTACTACTAGTGTTGCTATTACTACTACTTCAGCTAATATAATGACTATTATTGGGAGTAGTAGTAAAAATAGTAGTAGTTGTTGTGGTAGTAGCCATAGTAGCAGCAGTAGCAGTAGTAGTAGTAGCAACAGCAGCAATTGAAGTAGTATTAGTAGTAGTAGTAGTAGTAGTATCAGTAGTGGTAGAAGTAGTTGTAGCAGCCATAGTAGCAGTAGTGATAGAAGTAGTATTAGCAGTAGTTATAGTAGTAGTAATAGTAGTAATAGTAGTAGTAGTATAGTAGTAGTAGCAGTAGTAGCAGCAGTAGTGGTAGAAGTAGTTGTAGAGGCCGTAGTAGCCATTATGGTAGAAGTAGTATTAGCAGCTTTAGTTAAAGCAGTAGTAGTAGTAGTATTAGTAGCTGCAGCTGGAGCAATAGTTTTAGAAGTAGTAATAGTAGTAGTAGTAGTAGTATTAGTAGTAGTAGTAACTGTAGTAGCAACAGTTGATGTAGTAGTCATAGTAGTAGCAGTTGAAGTATTAGCCATAGTAGCAGTAGTAGCAGCAGTATTAGTATAAATTTTAGCAGTAGCAGCAGTAGTAGTACAATTTGTAGCAATAGCAAAAGTAGTAGTAGCAGCAATAGTAGCTGTAGGCGTGGCAGTAGTAATAGTAGTAGTATGGGTAGTAGTTGTAGTGGGAGTAGTTGTAGTAGGATTAGCTGTAGAAGTAGTAGTTGTAGTAGTAGTAGTAGTAGTAGTAGTAGTAGCTATAGCAGTAGTAGTAGTAGCAATAGCATTAGTAGTAGTAGTAGTTGTAGTTGTAGGCAAAGTAGCAGTACTAGTTGTAGTAGGAGTAGTAGAAGTAGTTGTAGAAGAAGTACTATTAATTGCAATAGTAGTAATAGTAGTAGTAGTAGCAGCTATTGTGGTAGCAATAGTAGTCACCGTAGCGAAAATAGTAGTAGTACTAGTAGTAGTAGTGGAAGTAGCAGTAGTAGTAGTAGTAGAAGTAGTTGTAGTAGCAGTAGCAATAGTAGCTGTAGTCACAACAGTAGAAGTGGTTGTAGTAGCGAGAGCAGTAATCGTAATAGTAGCATTTGTAGTAGTTATTGTTGTTGTAATATTAGTAGCAATAGTAGTTGTAGCAGCAGTCATAGCAGTGGTAGTAGAAGTAGCTATTGTAGCAAAAGTAGTAGTAGTAGTGGCAATCGTAGCAGTAGTAACAGTAGATGTAGTAATAGCAGTAATAGCAATAGTAGTAGTCGTTATAGTAGTAGTTGTCATAGTAAAAGTAGTAGTAGTACTAGTAAGAGTAGTAGTAGTGGTAGTAGCAGCATTAGTAGTACCAAAAGTAGTGGCCGTAGTGGCAGTAGTAGCAGTAGCAATAGTTGTAGTAGCAATAGTAGCAGTAATAGTGGTAGCTTTAGTAGTGGCAGCAATAGCGGTTGTAGTAGTAGTAATAGTAGTAGGAGGAGCTATAGAAGTTGTAACAGCAGCAACTGTAGCAGTAGCAATAGTAGTACGTATAGTAGTAGTACTTGTTGTAGTAGTAGTAGTAGTTGTTGTTGTAGTTATAGTAGCAATAATAGCTGTAGTAGTTGAGTAGTAGTAGAAGCAGTAGTTCTAGTAGTAGAAGTAGTGCTAGTTGCAGTAGAGTAGTAGTAGCAGTAGTGGTAGTCGTGGTCGAAGCACTTGTTGTTGTTGTAGTAGAAGATCTTTTTGTAGTAGTAGCAGTAGCTATAGTAGTTATAGTAGTAGTAGTAGTAGTAGTAGTAGTTCTTTAAGTAGTAGTAGCAGTAATTGTACTAGTAGAAGTGGTAGTTGTTGTCATTTTTACTGCAGCAGTCGAAGTTATTGTTGTAGCTGTGGTAGCAATAGTAGGGGTGGTTGTTGTAGTTATAGTAGTGGTAGTATTTATAGTAGTAGTAGTAGTAGTCATAGCAGTAACAGTAATAGTAGTATTCATTGTTCTAGTAGTTATGTTGGTAGTATCAGTAGTAGCAGTCTCAGCAATAGAAGTAAAAATAATAGTAGCAGTAGTAGTAGCTGTAGCATCAGTAGCAGCAACAGCAGTAGTAGTGGCACTAGTAGTGGCTGTTATCAAAGAAGTCGCAATGGTAGTAGTAGTAGTAGTAGCAGCAGTAGTAGTAATAGTAGTAGTATTAGTAGCAGTATGAGAAGTATCGTAGTAGCAGCAGTAGTAGTAGTTACAGCAATAGTAGTAGTAGTAGTAGTAGTAGTAGTAGTAGTTGTGATAATAGCTGTGGTAGTTATAGTAGGAGAAATGGAGTGGTAGTAGTAGCAATAGTCATTGTAGCAGTATAATTTTAGTAATTCGGGTAGTGCAAGCAGCAGTAGCTATAGCAGCAGTAGTAGTACTGGTAGTTGCAGTAGTAGTAGTAGCAGTAATCGAAGCGGTAGTAATAATAGTAGAAGTAGTATTAGTAATAATTGTAGTTATAGCAGTAGTAGTTGTTGTTGTTATTGTAGAAGTAGTAGTAGTAGTAGCAGTAGAAGCAATAATAGTAGTATTAGTGGCAGTAGTTACTATAATAGCACTAATAGTAGTAATACTTGTTGGAGCAGTAGCAATAGCACAAGTAGTAGAAGTTATAGAAGCGGTAGTAGCAGTAGGAGTAGTGGTAGGCGAAGTAGTAGAAGTAGTAGTAAAAGCAATAGTAGCAGTAGCAGTAGTAGCAGTAGCAGCAGTAGCAGCAGCAATAGTAGCAATAGTGATAGTATAAGCAGCTATAGTGGCAATAGTTGTAGTTGTCGTAGGAAAAGTAGTAGTAGTAGTTGTAGTTGTAGTTATAGTAGCAGTAGTAGTTGTAGTATAAGTAGTAACTGTAGTAGCAATAGTGGTAGTATTAGTAGTATTTGTAGTGGTAGTATTAGTAGTATTTGTAGTGGTAGCATTAGTAGTAGCACCAGCTATAGTAACAGTAGTACTTGTAGGAGTAGTAGTTGTTGTTGTGCTGGTAGTAGCAGTAGTAGCAGTAGTAGTAGCCACAATAGTAGTAGTAGTAGTAATAATAGTAGTAGTCATAATAGTAGTAGTAGGAGTAGCAGTAGTTTCAATAATAGTAGTAATGGTGGTGGTAGTAGCTCTAGTAGTAGTAGTAGCAATATTAGTAGGTATAGTTGTAGAAGCATTAGTAGTAGTAGTAGTAGTTGCAACAATAGCAATAGGAATAGTAATAGTAGCAGTTATAGTAGTACTAGTAGTAGTAGTTGTTATTGTAATAATAGTTGTAGTAGCCATAGCAATAGTAGTAGTAGTGGTAGCAGCAGTAGCAATAGTAGCAGAAGCAGCAGTAGCAGTAATAGTAGGTATAGTATTTGTAGCATTTGTAGCAGTAGTAACATGAGTGGTAGTAGTAGTAGCTGTAGTAGGAATAGTAGTAGATTTAGTAGTAGTTGTACAAGTAGTAGTTGTTGTTGTAGTAGTAACAGTAGTAGCCATAATAGTAGTAGTAGTAGAGTAGCTGTAGTAGTTGTAGAAGTAGTACTTGTAGCAGTAAAGCAGCGGCAGCAGTGGTTGTGGTCGCAGTAGGAGCAGTAGTAGTTGTAATAGTAGAAGAGATATTAGTAGCAACAGTAGTAGCTGTAGTAGCAGTTGTAGTGGTAGTAGTAGTAAGAGAAGAAGTAGTAGTAGTAGTAGAACTAGGAGTAGTAGTAGTAGTAATAGTAGTAGTGTAGTGGCAGTTTTTGTTGTTGCTCCTATAGTAGTTGAAGTAGTTGTTGTAGTCATTACACTAGTAGTAGTACTAGTTGTAGTAGTTGTAGTTGTAGTAGTCATAGTAGTTATAGTAGTAGTAGCAGTAGTTGCAATAGTAGTAGTAGTAGTAGTAGCACTAGTAGTAGTAGTAGTAGAAGTAGAAGCAATAGTAGCAGTAGTTGTAGTAGTAGGTTTAGTAGCAGTGGTAATAGCAGTAGTTGTGGTAGTAATCGTAGTAGTAGTAGTAGCAGTACTAGTAGTGGTAGTCATTTTATACTAGTTGTGTTGGTCGTAGTAGTAGTAGTTGTCGTAGCAGTAATAGTAATAGTAGTAGCAGCAGAATAGTAGTTACAGTAGTAGTAGCACTAGTAGTCGCAACAATAGTAGTAGATGCAGTAGTAGGAATAGTAGCAATGGTAGCGATAGTACTGCTACACCTACTAATACTACTACTCCTACTCCCACTACTGCTACTACTAATACAACGAATAATCTTACTACAATTACAACTACAACTATACTACTACTACAACAACTCCTAGTACTATTAATAATACTACAACTACTAAAACAAGAACTACTAATTCTACTTCTAGTGCAAATGCTACTAATACAACTTCTACTGCAGCTACTATAACTAATACTACTACTCCTACTTCTGCTACAACTACTACTAATACTACTGCTCCAACTCCTGCAACTACTACTCCTACACCTACTTTACTACTACACCTACTAGTACTACTACTACTACAACAACTACTACTAATCCTACAACAACAACTAAAACTATTACTACTACTGTTGCTGCTACTACTAATCTTGCTGCAACTACTGCTACCACTACGTCAACTATTACTTCTCCTACTACAACTCCTACTCCTACTCCCACTACTACTAGTACATCTCCTCATGCTACTACCACTACTACTACTTGCACTACTGCTGCAATTGCTACTCTAACAACTACACCTCGTCTTACTCCTACTACTACTACTTCTGCACCAACTCCAACTACAGTCACTACTACTCTAGTACAACACCTACTCCAACAACTCTTACTCCTACTAATACTCCTACTCCTACTACTACTACTCCAACTACTGCTACTGCTACTCCTACTGCAACTTCTAGTCCTACTACTCCTACTCCTACTACTACTACTACAGCTAATCCTACTTTTACTACTACTACAACACCTACTACTACTCCTTCTCCAACCACTGCTCCTACTACTCCTACTTCTACTTCTACTACTACTACTATTACTACCTATACTATTACCTCTACTACTACTCCTACTCCTACTCCTACCTCTACTACTACAACAACAACTACTAAAACTACTATTACAACAACAACTATTGTTGTTGCTGCTGCTACAACTCCTACTACCACTATTACTTCTACTATTGCTTCCACTGCTACACAATATCTACTACTTCTAATACTACAACTACTGCTACTACTACTATTGTAGCAGCTGCTGCTACAACTGCTGCTATTACTACTGCTACTACTACAACTCCAATGACTACTACTCCTATTACTACTACTACTACTACCACTACTACTACTATTGCTGCTGCTACTACTACTACTACTACTACTATTGCTACTACTTCTACGACTTCCTCTGCAACTTCTAGTACTACTACTATTGCTACATCTGCTACCACTACTACTACTACATAACTCATACTACTTCTACCACTGCTACTACAACTACTACTGCACTACAACAACTACAACAAGAACAACTACTACTACTTCTGTTGCTACTACTACTACTACTACTACTACTACTACTGCTTCGGCTACTACATCTACTACCACTACTAGTACTAATACAGACATGACTACTACTAGTTCTATAACAACTACAACCACTGCTACTACTACTACAACAACAACCACTACTAATACTATTTCTGCATCTCCAACTTCTACTACTCGAACTCCATCTTTTCAACAACTACTACTACTGCAACTCCTACGACTGCTGCTTCTGCTACCACTTCAATTACAACTACTACTTTTACTACTACTCCACTACAAATACTACTAGTACTATTACTACTCCTATTGTTAATACAACTACTACTATTACTATTACAACTACTACTGTAACTTCTCCAACTACTACAACTAGTGCTAATACTACAACTACTACAACATCTAAAACTTCTACTACTCAAACTCCTATTTTACAACAACAACTACTACTGCTCCAATGACTTCTGCTTCTGCTACCACTACAATTACAACTATAAGTTTTACTACTACTACTACATCTACTAAAAATAATACTACAACTATTACCACTCCTATTGCTAATACTACTCCTATTACTAATACTATTGCTACTATTACTACTACTACTCCTACTACAACTACTACTACTATAGATAACACTATAACTACTACTACCGCTACAACTACTTCTACTACTACTATAATTACTACAACTACTATTACTACTACTACTATAATTACTACTACTACTACTAGTGCTGCTACTCCTACTGCCACTAAAACTACTACTACTAATGCAACTACTACTACAACTTCTACTACTTCAACAACTAATACTACTACTAATACTTCTTCCTCTATTGCAACTTCAACTACTACTATTACTAGTACTACTATTAGTCCAACTACTACTACTACAACTACTCCTACTACTTCTACTACTACTCCTCCTCCTCCTCCTCCTCCTCCTCCTACTACTACTACTATTACTAGTACTACTATTGCTACTATTACTACTACTACTACTTCCTTTGCTACTACTTTTGCTACTACTACTACAACTAATACTACCACTACTACTATTACTATAACTACTACTGCAACTCCTACTACTGCAACTACTGCTACTACTACTACAAGTACTACTTATACCACTGCTACTCCTACTCCAACTCCAACTCCAACTCAAACTAACACAACAACTACTACTTCGACAACTACTACATTTGCTACAAACTCCTAATACTCCTACTTCTACTATTGCTACAACAACTATTACTACTATACTGCTATTTCTACTATAATGACAACAACAACTACTACTACTACAACTTCTACTCTTGCAGCTACTATTACCCCAACTACTCTTACTAGAACTACTACTGTTGCTACCACTTCTACTACCACTACTACTACCAATACTGCTACTACTATTACTACTACTACTACTACTACTACTACTACTACTACTACTTCTACTACTACTACTACATCTACAACTACTACTACCTCGACTCCTACTACTACAACTACTGCTACTACTACTAATCCTAGTTCAACTCCTACTACTACTAGTACTATTACAACTCTACAATTACTACTGGAAAAATTATTACCACTATTATTACTCCTATTGCTAATACTACTACTGCGATTGCTACTTGTGCTTCTACTGCCACTACAACTACTATTGCTGAAACTACTACTACTATTGTCGCTGTTGCTACTACTACTACTACTATTTCAAGCAATACTACTACCATCGCTAATGTTGTTGCTTCTGCTGCTATTGCAACTACTACTAATATAACTGTTGCGGCTACTACTACTGATACTATTGGTAGTTCTTCTACTACTTCTGCTATTGCTGCTGCTACAACTACCACTACTAGTACTACTATTTTTACTATTACTACTACTTCTACTACAACTTCTACTACTAATACTATTGTTGCTTCCACTACTTTTACTACTGCTATTGCTGCTGCTACTACTACTATTAGTACTACTATAATTACTGTTGCTACTATTGCCACCATGGCTACTGCAACTTCTCCTCTAACTACTACTATTACAACTACAACTACAACTAATACTACAAACACTAGTACTACTACTGCTACTACTGTTGCTACTATTACTACTTCTTATGCTATGATTGCTACAACTACTATTGTTGCTGCTACTACTTCTGCTAATACTACTACAAATATTACTACTACTAGAACTATAAATGCTACTACTATGGTTAATACAACAATAATGACTACTACTACTACTACTACTACTACTACTACTACTACTACTACTACTACTACTACTACTACTACTACTACTACTACTACTACTACTGCTACTACTACTACTACTACTACCACCACCACCACTATTGCTACTGCTACTACTACTACTGCTGCTATTGCTACTATTGATACTACTCCTGCTTCAACTACTAATGCTACTACAGCTGCTGCTACTGCTACTACGACTCCTAATACTACTACTACTATTATCGCTGCTACTACTACTAATCCTCCTTCTACTAGTACAACTGTTACTACTACTACTACTACTATTAATACTACAATAATTGCTATTTCTACTATTGTTGCTGCAGCTACAATAATTACTACTGTTACTACTTCACCTCCAACTACTTCTGTTACAACTACAACTACAACTAATATTACAACCCCTAGTTCTACAACTACTAGTACTGTTGTTGCTCCTACTGTTGCTACTACTGCTACTTTTGATGCTACGATTGCTACAACTACTACTGTTGCTACTACTACTACAAATACTATTACAACTACATCTACAAATGCTACCACTAGGACTAATACAACAACAATCACTGGTACAACTACTTCTACTACTGTTGCTGCTGCTGCTACTATTAATACTACTACTACTACATCTGCCTCTGCTGCTGCTACTACTAATACTGCTACTTCAGCTACTGATGCTACGACAACTGCTATTGCTGCTGCTACTGCTACTATGACTCCTAATACTACTACTACTACGGCAGCTGCTACTATTACTCCTCCTTCTACTAGTACAACTACCACTACTACTGCTACTATTTCCACTACTAATACAACTACTACTACTGCTACTACTATGACTACTACTACTATTGCTACTACTACTACTACTAACACAACTACCACTACTGCTACTCCTACTACTACTACTATACAACTAGTACAACTACTACTACATGTACTACTAATTCTACTACAACTACTATTACTACCACTACTATTGTAGTGACAGCAAAAGCAGAAGTAGTTACAGTTATAGTATTACTTGTAGTAGTACTAGCAGGAGTAGTAGCAGCAGCAGCAGGAGGAGTAGTAGTAGTAGTAGCTGTAGCAGTAGCGGTAGTAGTAGTAGTAGTAGTAGTAGTAGTAGTAGTAGTAGTAGTAGTAGTAGTAGTAGTAGTAGTAGTAGTAGTAGTAGTAGTAGTATTAGTACCAGTCGTGATAGTAGTAGTAGTAGTAGTAGTAGTAGTAGTATTAGTACCAGTAGTGATAGTAGTAGTAGTAGTAGTAGTAGTAGTAGTAGTAGTAGTAGTAGTAGTAGTAGCAACAGCAGCAGCAGCAGTAGTAGTAGTAGTAGTAATAGCAGTTGTGCTAGTAGTAGTAGTTGTTGTTGTAGTAGTTGTTATAGTAGGAGTAGCAGGAGTAGTAGTAGGAGTAAGAGTAGGAGAAAGAGTAGGAGTAGTAGTTGTTGTTATTGTTGTTGTTGTTGTAGTAGTAGTAGTAGCAGTAGCAGCAGTAGTAGTCATAATAGTAGTTGTAGTAGTAGTAGTAATAGAGGAGGAGTAGTAGTAGCAGTAGTAGCTGTAGGAATAGTAGTTGTAGAAGTTGTAGTAGAAGTATTAGTAGAAGTAGTAGTAGGAGGAGTAGTAGTAAGTGTAGTAGTGGTAGTAGCAGCAACAGTAGTAGTAGGAGTAGGAGTAGGAGTAGGAGGGGGAGGAGGAGGAGTAGCAATAGTAGTTGTAGTAGTAGTAGTATTAGTGGTAGTAGTAGTAGCAGTAGCAGTAGCTGTAGTAGTAGCAGTAGGAGGAGGAGGAGGAGGAGGAGGAGGAGGTGGAGGAGGAGGAGGAGGAGGGGTAGTAGTAGTAGCAGTAGTGGTAGTGGTTGTAGAGTAGTAGCAGTAGTAGTGGTGGTGGTGGCAGTAGTAGTAGTAGTAGTAGTAGTAGCAGAAGCAGCAGTAGTAGTTGTAGTAGAAGTAGTAGTAATAGGAGTAGTACTAACAGTAGTAGGAGTAGTAGTAGTAAATGTAGTAGTAATAGTAGTAGTAGTAATAGTAGTAGTAGTAGCAGTAGTAATAGTAGGAGCAGCTGTGCTAGTAGCTATAGTAGTAGTTGTAGTGGTTGTTGTAGTAGTAGTAGCCGAAGTAGTAGTAGGAGTTAGAGTAGTAGTAGTAGTAGTAGTAGCAGCAGCAGCAGTAGTATCAATTGTAGCAGCATTAGTAGTAGTACTGATAATAGTAGTAGTAGTTGTAGTAGTATTAGTTGTTGTTGTCGTTGTCGTAGTAGCAGCAATAGTAGTAATTGTGGTAGTAGTAGTTGTAGTAGTAGAAGTAGTAATTTTGATAGTAGTCTTAGTAGTATTTGTTGTTTTAGCAGTAGCAAAAGTAGCTGGAGTCGGAGTAGTATTAGTACTACTAGTAGGTGCCATAGTATAGTAGGAGGAGAAGGAGTATTAGTAGTAGTTTTTGGTGTAGTAATAGTAGCAACAGTAGCACTAGTAGGAGCAACAATAGTAGAAGGTGTAGTCATTGTAGTTGTGGTAGCAGTAGTAGTAGTAGCAGCAGCAGTAGTAGTAGCAGTTGTAGTTGGTTTAGTAGTTGTAGTAGTAGCAGAAGTAGTAGAGCAGCGACAGTAGTAGGTGTTGTTGTTGTAGTAATAGTTGTAGTAGTAGTAGTAGTAATATTAGTTTTAGTAGTAGTAGTGGGAGTAGTAGTAGCATTAGTAGTAGTATTAGGAGTAGTAGTTGTAGTAGTAGCTGTAGTAGTTGTGGTAGTAGTAGTAGTAGCAACAACAACAACAACAGTAGTAGTAGTAGTAGTAGTAGCAGCAGCAGCAGCAATAGTAGTAGTAGTTGTATTAGTAGTAGCAGTAGTAGTAGTATCTGTAGCGGTAGCAGGATTAGCAGTGGTAGTAGTAGCAGGATTAGTAGTGTTAGCAGTGGTAGTAGCAGTAGTAATAGCAGCAGTAATAGTAGTGGTAGTGGTAGAAGTTGCAGTGGTAGTAGTAGTAGTAGTAGGAGTAGTAGTGTAGTAGTTGTAGTAGCAATTGTAGAAGTAGTAATAGTAGTAGTATATGTACTAGAAGTAGTAAGGGCAGCAGTATTAGCAACAGTAGTATTAGTCGGAGTAGTAGCCATAGAAGTGGAAGTTGCAGTAGTAGCGGCAGTAGTGGTAGTAGTAGTAGTGATCGTAGTGTAGTAGTGGTAGTTGTCTTAGCTACAATAGTAGTAGTAGCAGTAGTTATTATTGCTATAGTTGAAGAAATATTAGTAGTAGTAGTAATTATAGAAGTAGTTACAGTAATAGTAGAAGTAGCAGCAGTAGCAGCAGAAGCCGTGGCAGCAGCAGCAGGAGTAGTCGTACTATTACTAGTACTTGTAGAAATAGTAGTAGTATTAGTTGGAGTAGTAGTGGTACTCATAGCAGTAGTAGAAGTTGTAGGAGGAGTAGTAGTAGTAGCAGCAGTAGTAGTAGTTGTTGTTGTAGCAGTAGTAGTAGCAGCAGCAGAGTAGTCGCAGTAGTAGTAGTGGTAGTAGCAGTAGCAGTAGCAGTAGTCATAATAGTAGTAGTAATCACTGTTCCAGAAGTAGTAGTTATAGAAGTATTAGCAGTAGTAGTATTAGTCGGAGTCATAGTTGTAGAAGTAGTAGTAATTCTACCTGTAGTACTACAAGTAGCAGTAGTACTAGTAGTAGTAATAGTAGTATTAGAAGTAGTAGTAGTAGTCGCATTTGTTGAAGTTATTGTAATAGTAGTAGTCGCAGTAGTAGCGGCACTACTGGTTGTAGTTGTAGTAGTAGTAGTGTAGGACCGGTAGTAGTAGTATTAGGTGCAGTGGTAGTTGTTGATGTTGTTATTATTGTTGTAGTTGAAGTAATAGTAGTAGCAACAGTAATAGTAGCAGTAGTTGTAGTAGAAATAGAAGTAGCAGATGTAACAGCAGCAGCTGTAGTAGTAGTAGTAGTAGGAGGAGGAGGAGGTGTAGTTGTAGTAGCATTAGCAATAGTTGTAGTAGTAATCGGAGTTGTAGTCATAGGAGGAGGAGGAGGAGTTGTAGTAGTAGGAGGAGGAGGAGTAGTAGTAGTAGTAGTCGTGGTGGTAGTAGTAGTAGTAGCAGTAGAAGTTCGAGTAGGACTTGTAGTAGTAGTAGAGGGAGAAGGAGTAGTAGTAGTATTATTAGTTGTGGTAGTAGTAGTAGTTGTTGTTGTAGTACTAGTAGTAGAAGTAGTAGTCATCGTACTAGTAGTAGTTGTAGTGATTGTAATACCAGTAGTAGTAGTAGTAGCAATAGCAGTAGCAGTAGTAGTGGTAGTTGTTGTAGCACTATTACTTATAGTAGTTGATGCTGTAGTAGTGGTAATTGTAGTATTAGGTGCAGAGTAGTAGTATTAGTGGTAGTCATAGTAGTTGTAGGTGTTGCCGTAGCAATAGGAGTAGTAGTTGAAGTAGTAGTAGTAGTATTAGTAGTAGTAGTAGTAGTAGTAATAATAGTAGTATTAGTAGTAGTAGTAGTAGTAGTAGTAGTAGTAGGTGTGCTTGCAGTAGTAGTAGCAGCAGTAGTGATATTAGTATTAGTTGTAGTATTAGTAGTAGTTCTAGTAGTGGTATTAGAAGAAGAAGAAGAACAAGAAGAAGTAGTAGTAGAAATAGTAGTAGTAGTAGTAGTAGTAGTAGTAGTAGTAGTAGTAGTAGTGGTGGTGGTGGTGGTGGTAGCAGTAGTATTAGGTGTGGTTGCAGCAGTAGTTGCAGCAGTAGTGATATTAATATTAGTGGTTTTATTAGTCATTGTTCTAGTAGTAATATTAGAAGTAGTAGTAGTAGTAGTCGTAGTAGTAGTAGTAATAGCAGCAGTAGTAGTAGCTGTAGTATTAGTTGCTGGAGGAGTAGCAGTAGGAGTTATAGTTGTTAGAGTTGTAGTAGCTATAGTAGTAGCTGTTGTAGTAGCAGTAGGAGTTGGAGTAGGAGTAGGAATAGTAGCAGTCGTAGTAGCAGTAGTGGTTTGAGTAGTAGTAGTCGAAGTAGTGGTAGTAGTAGCAGCAGTAGTAGTAGTTGGAATAGTAGTAGAAGTACTAGTAGTAGTGTAGGAATAGTAGTAGTCGTTGTAGTAGTTGGAGTAGTAGTAGCTGTAGAAGTAATAATATTAGTGGTAGTTGTTGTTATTATTGTAGAAGCAGTTGTACTATTAGTAGTAGCAGTTCTTAATAGTAGTAGCAGTAGCTGTGGCAGTAGTCGTAGTAATATTGTCATAACAACAAGAGTAATAGTAGTAGTTGTAGTAGCCAAAGTAGTAGTTGTAATAGTAGCAGCAGTAGTAGGGGAAGTAGTAGGAGTGTGAGGAGTTTTATTAGAACTTGGGGTAGTAGTTGTAGTAGGAGTAGTAACAGAAGTAATAATAGTAGTATTACCAGTGGTAGTGGGAGTAATAGTAGTATTAGTTGTAGTAGTAGTAGCAGCAGCAGTAGAAGTACTAGTTATAATTGTAGTAGTAGTAGTCATACTTGTAGTACTAGTAGAAGTTGTAGTATTAGTTGTCGCAGTAGTGCCCGCAACAACAACAACAGTTGTAGTTGTTGTAGAAGTAGCCACAGTGGTTGCAGTAGCAACAACAACAATAGTAGTAGCTACTATTACTACTATTAGTTCTACTACTACGATTGCAACTACTGCTTCCAATACTACTGCTGCTACTACTACTCGTCCTACTACTATTACTGATACAACTACTGCTACACCTACTAAAACTACTAGTACAGCTACTACTTTTGTTCCAAGTATTAATACTACTACTACTACTACTGTTACACCTATTACAACTACAAGAAATACTACTCCAACTGCCGCTGCTACTACTACTACTAATACTACTTCTCCTACTAGTTCTACTACTGCTACAGTTACTAATTCTAATGTTGCTACTACTGTTTCTACTACTACTGCTACTACTACTACTGTTACTACTACTATTGCTGCTACTACTACTACTCCTACTACTACTTCTGCCATTACTACTCTTCTTCCTAAACAAGTACTATTACTACAAATAATGCAACTACTCCCAATAACACAGCTACTATTACTACGACTACTATAACTATTTTTATTGCTGCTACTACTACTTCAACTACTTCTACTACTACTACTGCTACCACTACTACTACTACTACTATTATTGCTACTACAACTGCTCATACTGCTGCTAGTACTATGACTATTTGTTCTACTACTATAGCAACTACTACTACTCCAATTACTTCTAATGCTACTATTACTACTACTACTACAACAACAACTAAAACTTCTCCAACTACTGCTCCTGCTCCTTCTTCTGTTCCTACTACTACTACTACAACAACAACAATAACAAGAACAACAACTAGTACTACTAATAGTTCAACTGTTACTTCTACTACTACTATAACAATTACTATGGCGATGGCTACTATAGCTTCTATGACTACTACTGTTACTACTCCTATTACTGCTACTACTACTATGTTACTAGTAGTAGACGTTGCAGCTATAGAAGTAGTAGTAATAGTAGTAGTAACAGTGGTATTTGTAGTTGTAGTCGCAATAGCAGCAACAATAGTAGTAGTATTAGTAGTAGTATTAGTAGTGACGGCAGTAGTAGTAGTAGTAGCAACAACATTAGAAGTAGTAGTATCAAGTGTTGCTATATTTGCAGCAGTAGTAGGAGTAATCATACTGGTAATAATAGTAGTAGGAGTTGTTGTAGTATTAGTGCTTCTAGTAGTAATAGTAGTAGTCGGAGTAGTAGCCACAGTAGGAGTGCTAATAGCAGTAGTAGTAGTTATAGTATTGGTAGCAGTAGCAGTCATAGTACTAGTTGCAACAGGAGTAATAGTAGTTCCTGTAGGAGCAGTAGTTCTAGCATAAGTAGTAGTAGTAGCAGTAGGCATAGTAGTAGCAGTAGAAGTGGTAGGAGTTGTAGTAGTTGCAGTTATAGTTGAAGTAGTATTATTTTAAGCAATAGCAGTAGTAGCTGGAGTAGTAGCAATAGGCATAGGGGTTGTAGTAGAAGTTGTAGCAGAAGTTGTAGAAGAAGCGGTAGTAGTAGTAGTAGTAGCAGTGGCAGTAGCTCTAGTAGTAGTACTAGAAGTAGTATTAGTGGTAGTAGTAGTAGTAGTAGTAGTAGTAGTGTAGTATTAATAGCAGCAGTAGTTGTAGTGACAGTAGTAGTAGCATTAGTAGTAGCAGTAGTACTAATAGTAGTAGTAGTAGTAGTAGTAGTAGTAGCAAAAGTAGTAGCAGCAGTAGCAGTAGCTGTAGTAGTCATAATAGCAGTAGAAGGACTAGTAATTGTAGTAGTAGTAGTAGTAGAAGCAGAAGTAGTAGTCGTAGTTGCAATAGTCATAGCCGTAGCAATAACAACAGTAGTAGTAGTAATATTAATAGTTGCAGCAGTAGTAAGAGCAGCAACAACAATAATAGTAGTAGCTGCAATAGTAGTAGCAAAAGCAGTAGTTGTAGTACTTGTAGTAGTGGTTCTAGAGTAGAAGTTGTAGTCGTAGTAGAGGTAGTAGAAGTAGTAGTAGAAGTAGTAGTAGGAGTAGGAGTAGTAGTAGTAGTAGTAGTAGTAGCAGTAGTAGTAGTAGTAGTAGTAGTAGTAGTAGTAGTAGTAGTAGTAGTAGTAGTAGTAGTAGTAGTAGTAGCAGTAGTAGTAGTAGTAGCAGCAGCAGTAGTAGTAGTAGCAGTTGTAGCAGTTTTTGTACTAGTTGTAGTAGTAGTGTTAGTAATAGTTGTCGTAGTAGTAGTTGTTGTAGTATTAGTAGTAGTGGTGGTGGTAGTGGTAGGAGTGTCAGGAGTGGTAGTAGTAGTAGTAGAAGTAGTAGTCGGAGTAATAGTAGTTGAAGTAGACAAAGTTGTTGTAGTAGGTTCAATAGTAGTAAGGGTAGTAGTAGCAGTAGGGGTAGTAGTACTAGTAGTAGTAGGAGTAATAGTAGTAGTAGCAGTAGTAGTTGTTGTTATTGTTATTGTAGTAGTAGTTCTAGAAGGAGTAGTAGTAATTGTAGTAGTTGTAATAGTCATAGGAATAGTGGCAGCAGCAGGAGGAGTAGCAGCTGTAGTCGTAGATATAGTAGTAGTAGCAGCAGCAGCAGGAGTAGTAGTAGCATTAATAATAGTTGTAGTAGTTGTAGTAGTAGCAACAGTAGTAGTAGTAGTAGTAGCAACAGTAGTAGTAATAGTAATAGTAGTCGTGTAATACTAATAGTAGTAGCAGTAGCAGTGGAAATAGTTGTAGTATTTGTAGTGGCAGTGGTACAAATAATAGTAGAAGAAGAAGAATTAGAAGTTAGTATCAATTGTAGTAGTTGTTGTTGTAGTAGTATTTGTTGTAGTAGTAGGAGTAGGAGTTGGGATTCAAGTAGGAGTAGCGATAATATAAGTAGTACTAGTTTTGGTTGTAGTAGTAGTCGTTGTGGTAGAAGTAGTATTAGTTATTGTAGTAGTAGCAGAAGTAGTCGCATAAGTAGTAGTAGTAGTAGATGTAGTAGGAGTAGTAGTAGTAGATGTAGTAGGAGTAGTAGTAGTAGTAGTAGTAGTAGTAGTAGTAGTAGATGTAGTAGGAGTAGTAGTAGTAGTAGCAGTAGTAGCAGTAGTAGCAGCAGTAGTAGTAAAAGTAGTAGTTGTAATTGTAGTGGTAGCAGTTGCCGGAGTCGTAGGAGTCGTAATAGTTGTTGTTATTGAAAAAGTAGGAATTGGAGTAGTAGTGGTTGTAGATATAGTAATTGTAGTAGCAGGAGTTTAGTAGTGGTGGCGGTAGTAGTAGTTGTTGTTATTATTGTAGTAGCAGTTCTTATTGTCATTGTAGAAGTAGTAGTAGTTGTGTTTGTACTAGTACTAGTGGTATTAGTACTAGTGGTAGTAGTAGATGTAGTAGCTGAAGTAGTACTTGAAGCAGTACTAGTAGTAGTAGTTGTTATTGTTGTTGTTGTTTTTGTGTAGTAGTAGTAGTAGTAGTAGTAGTAGTAGTAGTAGTAGGAGTAGCAAAAGAAGTAATAGTAGTAGTAGTAGCAGTAGAAGTAGTAGAAGATATCATAGAAGTAGTAGTGTTGTTGTTATAGTAGTAGTAGTAGTAGTAATAGTAGTAGTAGTGTAGTAGTTGTAGTAGCAGTAGCAGTAGTAGTATTAGTAGTGTAGTAATAGTAGTAGTAGCAGAAGTAGTAATTATTGTAGTAGTAGAAGTTATAGAAGATGTTGTAGAAGTAGTAGTGTTGTAGTTGTTGTAGTAGTAGTAGTAATAGTAGTAGTAGTAGTAGTTGTTGTTGTTGTTGTAGTAGTAGAAGTAGCATTAATAGTAGCAATAGCAGTGGTAGTAGCAACATCAACAACAATAGTATTTGCAGCAATAGTAGTAGTGGTAGTAGTAGTAGTAGTACCAAAAAGTAGTAGATATAGAGTAGCAGTAGTAGCAATAGTAGATATAGTAGTAGTAGAAGTTGTACTAGTAGTAGTAATTGTAGTTGTAGTTGCTGTTGTTTTTGTAGTATTCGAAGTAGTAGGAGTTGGATTAGTTGTAGTAGTAATAAAATAGGTAGTAGTAGTAGTAGTAGTAGTAGTTGGAGTAGGAGTAGGAATGGTTGTAGGGGCAGTAGTAAGAGTAGCAGTTGGAGAAGTAGCAGTAGTAGGAGTAGTAGTAGTAGGAGTACAAGTAGTAGTAGGAGTGGTAGGAGTAGGAGTAGTTGTAGTAGTTGTTGCAATAGTAGAAGTTGTAGGAGGCATAGTAGTTGGAGTAGTAGTAATAGGAGTGGGAATAGTAGTAGGAGCTGGTGTAGTAGTAGTAGTAGTTGGAGTACGACAAGGTGTAGTTGTCATAGTAGCAATTGTAGTAGTAGTAGTAGTAGTAGTAGTAGTAGAAGTAGTAGTATTAGTTGAAGTTGTAGTTGTGGTTGTGGTAGTAGGAGTAGGAGCTGTAGTAGGAGTAGTAATAGTTGGAGTAATGATAGCCATAGTCGTTGCGGGATTTGTTGTAGTTACAGGAGTAGTGGTAACATTGATAGTTATTGTAGTAGTTGTACTAGTAGTAGTACTAGTATGTCTAGTAGTAGTCAGAGTACACGTAGGAGTAGTAGCAGTTGGTGTTGGAGTAGAAGTGGTATTAGTTGTAGTAATAGCAGCAGGAGAAGGAGTGGTAGTATTAGCTATTGCACTAGGAGTAGCTGTAGGAGTAGTAGTAGTTGTTGTAGGAGTAGTAGTAGTTGTTGTTGTAGGAGTACTTGTACTTGTAGAAATGGTAGTAGTAGTAGCATGAGTAGTTGTGGTAGTCGTAGCAGTAGCAGAAGTTGTAGGAGTAGTAGTTGTTGTTGTAGTAGTAGTAGTAATAGTTGTATTTGTAGTAGCAGCAGCAGTAGTCGTAGCAGCAGTAATGGTAGTAGTAGTAGCAGTAGCAGCAGTAGTAATAGTAGTAGTAGTCGCTGTTCCAGAAGTAGTAGTGATAGAAGTATTAGCAGTAGTAGTATTAGTCAGAGTCGTAGTTGTAGAGGTAACAGTAATTGTACCTGTAGCAGCACTAGTAGCTGTAGTACCAGTAGTAGTAGTAGTAGTAGTAGCAATAGCAGTAGTAGTAGCAGTAGTTGCATTTGTAGAAGTTGTTGGAATAGTAGTAGTTGCAGTAGTAGCGGCACTACTGGTAGTTGTTGTAGCCGCAGTAGTTGTTGATGTTGTTATTATTGTTGTAGTTGAAGTAACAGCAGTAGCAGCAGTAATGGTGGCAGTAGTTGTAGTAATAGTAGAAGTAGCAGAAGTAACAACAGTAGCCGTAGTAGCAGTAGTAACAGGTGGAGGAGGAGGTGTAGTTGTAGTAGCAGTAGAAATAGTTGTAGTAGTAATCGGAGTTGTAGTCGTAGGAGGAGGAGGAGGAGGAGGAGGAGGAGGAGGAGTAGTAGTAGTAGAATTTGTAGTAGTAGTAGTGGTGGTGGTAGTAGTAGTAGTAGCAGTCGGAGTTGGAGTTGGACTTGGAGTAGTAGTCGGAGGAGGAGGAGGAGTAGTGGTATTATTCGGAGTTGTAGTAGTAGTAGTTGTGATAGTAGTAGTAGTGGTGGTGGTGGTGGTGGTAGTAGTAGTAGTAGTCATTGTGTTAGTTTTAGTCGTCATCGTAGTAGTAGTAGTAGTTATAGTCATAGTAATAGTAGTAGTAGCAGCAGTGGTTGTTGTTGTTGTTGTAGCACTATTACTAGTAGTAACTATTGCGGTAGTAGCGGTAATTGTAGTAATAAGTGTAGTAGTAGTAGTTGTAGTAGTCGTAGTAGTAGTAGGTGTAGCCATAGCAGTAGGAGTAGTAGTTGAAGTAGTGGTAGTAGTAGTACTAGTAGTAGTAGTAGTAGTAGTAGTAGTAGTGGTAGTAGTGGTTGTAGTTGTAGTAGTAGTACTAGTACTAGTAGTAGTAGGAGGAGTACTAGTAGTAGTAGTAGTAGTAGTATGTATGCTTGCAGTAGTAGTAGCAGCAGTAGTGATATTAGTTTTAGTGGTAGTATTAGTAGTAGTTTTAGTAGTAATATTGGAAAAAGAAGAAGTAGTAGTAGTAGTAGTTGTTGTAGCAGTAGTATTAGAGGTAGTAGTAGGTGTGGTTGCAGCAGTAGTAGCAGCAGTGGTGATATTAGTATTAGTGGTTGTAATAGTAGCAGTTCTAGGAGTAGAATTAGCAGAAGAAGAAGTAGTAGTAGTAGTAGTTGTTGTTGTAGTAGTAGTAGTAGTATTAGTAGTAGTAGGAGTAGTAGTTGGAGTTACAGTTGTTAGAGTTGTGGTAGTTTTTGTAGTAGTAATTGTGGTAGAAGTAGGAGTTGGCATAGGAGTAGGAATAGTAGTAGGAGTAGTAGGAGTAGTTGTATGGGTAGTAGTTGTAGGAGTAGTGGTCGTAGTAGCAGTAGTAATAGTAGTTGGAATAGTAGTAGAAGTAGTAGGAGTAGTTGGAATAGTAGTAGTCGTAGTAGTAGTAGGAGTAGTAGTAGCTGTAGAAGTAATATTAGTAGTAGTTGTAGTTATTGTTGTAGAAGGAGTTGTGCTATTCGTAGTTGCAGTTCTTAACAGTAGTAGTAGAAGCTGTAGTAGTAGTCGTAGTAATAGTAGTCATTACAGCATAAGTAATAGTAGTAGTTATAGTAGCCAAAGTAGTAGTTGTAATAGTAGCAGTAGGAGTAATGGAAGTAGTAGGAGTGTGAGGAGTTTTAGTAGAACTTGAAGTAGTAGTAGGAGGAGTAGTAGTAGTAATTGTAGTAGTAGTAGCAGTGGTAGTGGGAGTAAAATTAGTATTAGTCATAGTAGTAGTAGTAACAGTAGAAGTACTAGTTATAAAAGTAGTAGTAGCAGTAATACTTGTAGTAGTAGTAGAAGTTGTAGTATTAGTTGTCGCAGTAGTGCTTGCGACAACAACAACAGTAGTAGTTGTTGTAGTGGCCGCAGTGGCAGCAGTAGCAACAACAACATTGTTAGTAGCAACTATTACTACTATTACTTCTACTACTACTATTGCAACTACTGCTTCCAATACTACTGCAGCTACTACTACTGATACAACTACTGGTACACCTAGTAAAACTACTAGCACGACTACTACTTTTGCTCCTAGTATTAGTACTACTACTACTACTACTGTTACACCTACTACAACTACTATCATTACAACTACACCAAATACTACTTCTACTATCTCCGCTGCCGCTGCTACTACTACTACTAATACTACTCTTACTAGTACTACTACTGCTGCTATTACTAATGTTAATATTGCAACTACTACAACTACTGTCGCTACCACTACTACTACTACTACTGCTACTACTACTGCTATTAGTACTACTATTGCTACTACTACTACCACCACTACTACTCTTCCTCCTATAACAACTACTAATAATACAGCTGCTAAAACTTGTCCTACAACTACGACTACTACAACTATTACTATTGCTACTACTACTTCTCCAACTACAACTACTACTACTCCAACTACTTGTACTACTGCTACTACTACCACTGCTACTAGTACTATTAATACTATTACTACTACTATGACTATTTCTTCTACTACTACAGCAACTACTACTACTGCTACTATTACCACTACTAATACTACTGCTGCTACTGTTACAACAACAACAATGACTACTACTACTCCTTGGCCTCCTCCTAATACCACAACTATTACTATTTCTACGACTACTACTACTACTACAACAACAATAACAACTACTACTCATACTATTGCTGCAACTGTTGCTTCTACTGCAACTACTACTTCTACTATTACCTCTCCTACTACTACTACTGCTACAACAACTACTACTACTACTCCCACTGCTATGACTGCTACAACTCCTACTACTCCTACGACTAGTACTTCTACTACTGCAACAACAACAACTTCTACCACTACTACTACTTCTACTCCAACTTCTATTGCTACTACTATTGCTACTACTACTACCACCACTGCTACCTCTACTTCTACTAGAACTTCTACTACTAGCACTATTACTACTCCTACTCCTACTACTACTACTGCTTCAACTTCTACTACCACAAAAATAATTACTACTGCTATTGCGACTACTACAGCGACTACTACTAGTTTGACTTTTGACCCACCTACTACTACAACAACTGCTGCTGCTACTACTATAGCTGCGACAACAACAACTACTACTACCACAACTACTGCTACTAATACTATCACAACTACTACTACGACTACAAATAATACTAATACTAATACTACTACCATAGCAATGTCTATTACAGCTATCCTATTGCTACTATGACTACTACCACCACTAATACTACTACTACTTCCACTGCTACAACAACAACTACCACTGCTACTACTCCTACTACTACAACAACTAATACTAATGGTACTACTACTACTACTACTACAACTACAACTACTGCAACTACTCCTACACCAACTCCTACTACTACAACAACAACAACAACACTACCACTATTGCAACTCCTACACCAACTCCTACTCCTTCTACTACAACAACTACTGCTACTAATGTTGCTATAACTACTATTGCTGCAACTACTGCTACTACTACTGCTGTTGCTACTAACACTACTGCTACTACAACTACTCTTATTGCAACAACAACAACTACTACTACAACTACTATTAGTACTACTACTAGTACGATTACTAGTACTACCGCTATCACTATTACTATTGTTACTACCACCACAACAATAACAACTACTCCTATTATTGCTAATACTACTATTACTACTACTACTACTACTACTACTACTACTACTACGATTACTACTACTACTACAACTACTAAAACTTCTCCTACTACTACTACTACTCTTGCTCCTGCTAATACTACTTCTACTACAATTGCTACTACAACTACTTCAACTAATACTACTACTACTGATGCTGCTACTACTTCTACTACTACTACTGCTACTGCTACTACTACTACTACTACTACTACTAATACTAATACTTCAACTATTACTTCTACTACTACTATAATAATTACTATAGTAATGGCTATTATAGGTTCTACTACTACTACTGCTTCTACACCTACTACTGCTTCTGCACCTATGGTACTATTAGTAAACATTGCAGCTGTAGAATTAGCAGTAATAGTACTTGTTACAGTGGTATTTGTAGTTGTAGTCACAATAGCTGCAGCAATAGTAGTAGTAGTAGTGGCGGCAGTAGTAGTAGTAGTAGCAACAACAGCATTAGCAGTAGTAGAAGTAGCAGCTATTGTAGTAGTAGTAGTAGTAGCGGTAGCAGTAGTAGAATCATGTGTTGTTGTAGTTGCAACAGTAGGAGGAGTAGTCATACTAGTAAAAATAGTAGCAGGAGTTGTGGCAGTATTAGTACTTGTCGCAGTAATAATAGTAGTCAGAGTAGTAGCCGCAATAATAGTACTAATAGCAGTAGCAGTAGTTATAGTAGTGGTAGTAGTAGTAGCCGTAGTACTAGTTGCAATAGGAGTAATAGTAGTACCTGTAGGAGTAGTAGTTCTAGCATAAGTAGTAGTACTAGCAGTAGGCGAAGTAGTAGTAGTAGAAGTGGTAGGAGTTGTAGTAGTAGTAGTCATCGTTGAAGCAGTAGTATTTTGAGCAATAGCAGTAGTAGTAGCAGTAATAACAATAGGAATGGGAGTTGTAGTAGAAGTTGTAGCAAGTTGTAGAAGAAGTGGCAGCAGCAGAAGTAGCAGCAGCAGTGGTTGTAGCTGTAGTAGTAGTACTAGAAGAAGTAGTAGTATTTGTAGTAGTAGTACTAGTAGTAGTAGTTGTTGTAGTAATCGTGTAGTACTAATAAAAGTAGTAGTAGTTGTTGTAGTAGTAGTAGCATTAGTAGTACCAGTGGTACTAATAGTAGTAGTAGTAGTACAAGAATTAGAAGCAACAACAGAAGTAGTACTAGCAGAAGTAGCAGCAACAGTAGTAGTAGCACTAGCAGTAGCAGTAGTAGTCGTAGTAGTAGTAAAAGTACTAATTATAGTGGTAGTAGTAGTAGTATTGGAAGCAGAAGTAGTAGTCGTAGTAGTAGTAGTAATAATAATAGTAGAAGTAGCTGCAACAATAATAGTAGTAGGAACAATAGTGGTAGCAGTAGCAGTAGTTGTAGTACTTGTAGTAGTAGTTCTAGAGTAGTAGTTGTAGTCATAGTGGAGGTAGTAGAAGTAGTAGTAGAAGTAGTAGTAGGAGTAGTAGTAGTAAGAGGAGGAGGAGGAGTAGTAGTAGTAGTAGTAGTAGTAATAGTAGTAGTACTATTAGTAATAGTAGTAGTAATAGTAGTAGTACTAGTAGTAATAGTAGTAGTAATTGTTGTAGAAGTTGTAGTAGTAGTAGTGGTAGGAGTGTCAAGAGTGGTAGTAGTAGTAGAAATAGTATTAGGAGTACTAGTTATAGTAGTAGTCATAGTAGCAGTAGGAGGAGGAGGAGGAGTATTATAATTAGTAGTAGTAGTTGTTGTAGTAATAGTAGTAGTATTGATAGTAGTCGTAGTAGTAGTAGTTGTAGTATTAGAAGCTATTGGTGTAGAAGCTGGAGTTGGAGTAGTAGTAGCGAAAGTAGTAGTAGTAGTAGTAGTAATAGTCACAGTAATAGTTGTAGCAGTAGTAGTTATTATTGTAGTTTTTGGATTAGTAGTATTAGTAGTTGTAGTTGTTATAGTAGTACTAGTAGTAGTAGTACTAGTAGCGCTAGTTGTAGTAGAGGTAGTAGCAGCAGAAATAGTATGAGTAATAGTGGTAGGAGTAGGAATAGAAGTAGTAGTTGTTGTTGTTGTTGTCGTCGTTGTAGTATAGATAGCAATAGTAGTATTAATAGTTGTAGTAGTAGTCGTAGAAGTAGGAGTATTAGGAGTTAGTAGAAATTGAATTAGTAGTAGTAGTAGTAGTAGTATTAATTGTAGTAGTAGGAGTAGGAGTAGCAGTAATATAAGTAGTACTAGTAGTAGTAGTGGCAGTAGTCACAGTAGTAGAGTGGCAGAAGTAGTTGTTGTAGTAGTTGTAGAAGTTGTATTTGTTGTAGTAATAGTAGCAGGAGAAGTAGCAGAAGTAGTAGTAGTAGTAGCAATAGTAGCAATTGTAGTAATAGCAGGAGTAGTAGTAGTAGTAGCAATAGTAGTCGAAGAAGTAGTAGCAGTAGTAGTTGTAGTAATAGTAGCAGAAGTTGTAGTAGTAGTAGTTGGAGTAGTCGTAGTATTAGTAGTAGTAGTTGTTGTAGTTGTAATTGAAGTACTATCATTAGTAGTAGTATTAGTTGTTGAAGTAGCCAAAGTTGTAGTAGTAGGTTCAGTAGTAGTAAGAGTAGTAGTAGCCGTAGTAGTAGCACTAGCAGTAGTAGTAGTAATAGTAGTAGGAGGAGGAGTAGTTGTTGTTGTTATTCTAGTAGTAGCTATAGAAGGACTTGTAGTAATTGTAGTAGTTGTAATAGTCGTAGGAGTAGTGGCAGCAGCAGGAGTAGTAGCAGCAGTAGGAGTAGATAGAGCAGTAGTCGCAGTAGCAGCAAGAGTAGTAGTAGTATTAATAATAGTTGTAGTAGTTATAGCAGTAGTAATAGTAGTAGTAGTAGTAGTAGTAGTAGTAGTAGTAGTAGTAGTAGTAGTAGTAGTAGTAGTAGTAGTAGTGGTAGTAGTAGTGGTAGTAGTAGTAGTGGTCATGTTGTACTGATAGTAGTAGTAGTGGCAGTGAAGTAGTTGTAGTATTAGTATTAGCAGTAGTACTAATAGTAGTAGAAGAAGAAGAATTAGAAGCATAGTAGCGGTAGTAGTAGCTGAAGTAGTAGCAGCAATTGTAGTAGTGGTAGTAGTAATAGCAGTAGCAGCAGCAGCAGTAGTAGTTGTAGAAGTACTAGCGATAGTAGTAGTAGTAGTGGTAGTGGTAGTAGTAGTAGTAATGGTAGTACAAGCAGAAGTAGTAACTATAGTTGTAGCAGTAGTAGACATAGGAATGACAATATTTGCAATAGTAGTAGTAGTAGTAGCAGTAGCAGCAACAACAACAATAACAATAGTTGCACCAGAAGCAGTAGTTGTAGTACTAGTGGTAGCTATTGTAGAGTGGCATTGTTGTAGTAGTAGAAGTAGTAGAAGGAGGAGGAGTAGTAGTAGTTGTAGTAAGAGTAGTAGTAATAGTCATAGTAGTAGTAGTAGCAGTACTAGCAGTAGTAGTAGTATTTGCAGTAGTTGTAGTAGTAGTGGTAGTAACAGTAGTACTAGTAGTGGTGGTAGCAGTGTGAGGATTAGTAGTAGTAGCAGAAGTAGTAGTAGGAGTAATAGTTGTAGTTGCAATAGTAGTAGAAGTTGTCATAGCCATAGTAGTGGGAGGAGGAGGGGTATTAGGATTAGTAGTTGAACAAGTAATAGTAGTAGTAGTAGTGGTAGTAGTAGCAGCAGTATTAGTAGTGTTAGAAGTTGTAGGAGCAGAAGCTAGAGTTGGAGTAGCAGTAGCAGAAGTGGTCAGAGTAGTAGTAGTAATAGTTGTAGCAGTAGTTGTAGAAGTAGTGGTTGTATTTGTAGTAGTTGGACTGATAGTACTAGTAGTTGTAGTTGTTGTTGTGGTACTAGTAGTAGTATTATTGGTAGCGCTAGTTGTAGTAGAAGTGGTAGCAGTAGAAGTAGTATTATTAATAGTAGTTGGAGTACTAGTAGCTGCAGGAGTACAAGTAGTAGTAGTTGTTGCTATTATTGTCGTTTGTGCACAAGTAACAGTAGTAGTCGTAATAGTTGTAGTAGTTGTCATAGAAGTAGGAGTATTAGGAGTTAGTAGCAATTGAAGTAGTAGTAGTCGTAGTAGTATTAGTTGTAGTAGTAGGAGTAGGAGTTCGAGTTCGAGTTCGAGTAGCGATAATATAAGTAGTACTAGTTGTAGTTGTAGCAGTAGTCGTGGTAGTAGAAGGAGGGGTTGAGGTAGTTGTAGTGGTAGTACTAGAACTAGTATTAGTTATTGTAATAGTAGCAGAAGTAGTTGCAGAAGTAGTAGTAGTTGTAGTAATAGTAGAAATTATCGTTGTAGCAAGAGTAGTAGTAGTAGTACTAGTCGAAGAAGTAGTAGTAGCAGTAGTAGTAGTTGGAGTAGTTGTAGTATTAGTAGAAGTAGCTATTGTAGTAGTAATTGAAGTAGTAGCATTAATAGTAGTGTTAGTAGTCGAAGTAGTAGAAGTTGTAGTAGTAGTTTCAATATTAATAGTAGTAGTAGCAGTAGGAGTAGCACCACTAGTAGTAGAAGTAGTAATAGTAGTAGTAGTAGGAGTAGTAGTAGAAGTTGTAGTAGGAGCAGCAGCAGCAGCAGCAGCAGTAGTAGTAGTAGTAGTAGTAGCTGTAGTAGTAGTAGTAGTAGTACGAGTAGTGGTAACAACTAGAGTAGTAGGAGCAGGAGTAGCAGAAATAGCAGTAGTAGTAGCAGCAATAGGAGTAGTAGTTGTATTAATAATAATAGTAGCCATTGTCGTAGTTGTAGTACTCGTAGTACTAATAATATTAGCAGGAGTAGTAGCTACGGTTGTAGTAGTAATAGCAATAGTAGTTGTTGTAGTAGTAATAGTAGTAGCAGCAGTAGTAGTACTAGCCATAGGAGTAATAGTTGTTGCAGTAGGAGGAGTAGTAGAAGTAATAGTAGTAGGAGTAGTAGTAGTAGCAACAGGCGTAGTACTAGTAGAAGCAGGTGTAGCAGTAGTAAAAAAAGTCATAGGAGTTTTAGTAGTAGCAGTTATAGTTGAAGCAGTAGTAGTTTGAGCAGTAGCAGTAGTAGCAGGAGTAGTAGCTAAAAAAATAGAATTAGCAGTAGAAGTAGTAGTGGAAGCTGTAGTAGAAGTAGAAGTATTACTAGGAGTAGTCGTTGTACCAGTAGTAGTCTAGTAGAAGCAGTAGTAGTAGAAGTAGTATTAGTCATAGTAGTAGTGCAGTACTAATAGCAGCAGTAGTAGTAGTGGTAGTCATAGTAGTATTACTACTCACAGTAGTACTAATAGTAGTACTAGTAGATGTATTAGAAGAAATAGTAGATGTTGTGGTAGTCGTCGTAGTAGTAGTAGCAGTAGTAGTCGTG
>RXID01011294.1:557017-619517 GCA_005019695.1 Trichopus zeylanicus subsp. travancoricus
TAGTAGTTGTTGTTGTTGTTGTTGTTGTAGTAGTAGTAGTAGGAATAGTATTAAAAGTAGTAGTAACAGTATTAACGGCAGTAGTAGTAGCAGCATCAACAACAATAGTAGTTGCAGCAATAGTAGTACCAAAAGTAGTAGATATTGAGTAGCTGTAGTAGTAACAGTAGATGTAGTAGTAGTAGGTATTGTAGTAGTAGTTGTTGTAATAGTAGTTGTAGTTATTGTTGTTGTTGTAGTAGTTAAAGTAGTAGAAGTTAGAGTAGTTGTAGTTGTAATAGAATAGGTAGTAGTTGTAGTAGTAGTAGTTGGAGCAGGAGTAGTAGTAGTAGGAGGAGTAGTAGTAGGAGTAGGAGTTGTAATAAGAGTAGTAGTTGGAGAAGTAGCAGGAGTAGGAGTAGGAGTAGTAGTAGTAGGAGGAGGAGTAGTAGTTGTGGTAGTAGTTGAAGTAGTAGGAGGAATAGTAGTTGGAGTAGTAGTAGTAGGAGTGGGAATAGTAGTAGGAGCTGGCGTAGTAGTAGCAGTAGTTGGAGTACGACGTGGTGTAGTTGTCGTAGTAGCAGTTGCAGTAGTAGTACGAGTAGTAGAAGTAGAAGTAGTATTAGTAGAAGTTGAAGTAGTAGTTGTGGTAGTAGGAGTAGGAGCTGTAGTAGTAGTAATAGTTGGAGTAATGGTAGCCATAGTCGCCGCAGGATTAGTTGTTGTAGTAGTTGTACTAGTACTAGTATGTCTAGTAGTGGTAACAGTGATAGTTGTTGTAGTAGTAGTACTAGTACTAGTACTAGTATGTCTAGTAGCAGTCAGACTATGCGTAGGAGTAGGAGTAGGAGTAGCAATTGGTGTTGGAGTAGAAGTAGTATTAGTCATAGTAGTAGTAGCAGGAGAAGGAGTGGTAGTATTAGCTATTGTATTAAGAGGAGTAGTAGTAGCAGTTGTACTAGTAGTGGAATTAGTAGTAGTTGTTCTAGTAGTTGTAGTATTGTGAGTAGCAGTTAGAGTAGTAGTAGTGGCAGTAGTAGTAGTAGTAATAATAGTTATGGTTGTGGCAGTAGTAATATTACTCGTAGTATTAGTAGTAGCAGTAGTAGTATTAGTAGCAGGAGTAGCAGTAGTAGCATTCGTAGTAGGTGTAGTAATTGTAGTAGTAGTAGGGGTATTAGTTGTAAGAGTAGCACTAGTACCACTGCTATGAATACTACAACTACCACTACTATTATTATTGCTACTACTACTACCAGTACCACTACTACAACTGCTACTGTGGCTACTACTACTGCTGTTGTTGATACTACTATTACTGTACTACTACTACAACTACTACTACTAGAACAACAAGTACTGTGGCTACTTCTACTACTGCTACTACTGCTGCTACTACTGCTACTACTACTACTACAACTGATGTTGCTCCTACTACTACAACTATTACCACTATTGCTGCTACCACTGCTACTACTGCTACTACTATTGTTATTATTTTTAATATTGCTACTACTGCTACTACAACTACTACTACCACTACTACTTCTAAGTACTACTATTGTTGTTGCTACTACTGTTACTTCTCCTCCTCCTACTACTACTTCTACTACTACTACAACAACAACTGCTATTGCCACTACTACGGCCACTACTGCTGCAACTATTGCTACAACTACTGCTACTACTACCACTATTGCTGTTACTACTGCTGGTAATACTAATGCTGCTGCTAGTACTACTGCTTGTACAACAGTAGCTACTACCACTACTACTACAACAACTGCTACTACCACTGCTACTTCTTCTATTCCTACCACTACTAATACTACAATGACACTGCCACTGGTGCAATGACTACTACTGCTAGCACTACTTCACCAACAACTACTACTGCTGCTTCTGCTACTACACGGCTCCTACTGCAACTACTTGTACTACTACTACTACTACTACTGCTAAAACTACTACTACTACTTCTACTACTACTGTTGCTGCTACTACTATTGCTACTAAGAGTACTACTTCAACAACTATTTCTACTCCAACTACTACTACGACTACTACTACTTCTCCTTCAACTACAACAACAACTACTACTGCTACTGCTATTACTGATACAACTAATGCTGCTGCTAGTATTACAACAATAACTACTACTGCTGTTGTTGCTATTACTGCTTCTACTACTACTACCACAACAACGACAACTGCTACTACTGCTACTACTACCACAACTACTACTACTGCTACTACTGCTACTACTCCTACTGCTACCACAACTACTACTATTATTGATACTCTAACTAATTTTGATACTACTACTGCTACTGGTACTACTGTTGCTACCTCTCGTGAGACTACTACTTCAACTACTACTATTACTACTGCTACTAGTACTGTTGGTGCTCATGTTTCTACTACTACTGCTACTACTATTGTTCCTTCTACTACTACTACTTCTACTGCTACTACTACTGATACTACTACTATTACTACCACTAGTACTGCTATTACTATTACGGCTACTAATAGTACTACTTCTACAATTATTTCTACAGCTACTACGGCTACTACTACTACTACTACCACTACTTCTCCTACAACCACAACAACAACAACTACTACTACTACTACTTCTCCTACAACAACTACTACTATTACTGCTCCTACAGCTACAACTATTGCTACTACTAGTAGTACTACAATAACTACTACTACTATTACAACTGCTACTACTACTAGTGCTACTACTACCACCACCACTACCACAACTACTACTACTGCTACTACTACTATTGCTGCTACTACTACTGCTACTCTAACTACTTCTTTTACTACTGCCACTACTACTGCTACTGCTATTGCTACTCTAACGACTTCTCTTACTACTACAGCTACTGCTACTTCTACTACTTCTTCTACTTCTATTGCTACTACTAGTATGAGTTCTCCTTCTACAACTGCTACTGCTACTACTACTTTTATTACTACTCCTACAACTTTTGCTACTGATACTACTACTTCTACCATTACAGCTACTACTGCTACTGTTACTACAGCTATGCCTGCTGCTACTTCTACTATTGTTACTACGACTGCTACTACTGCTATTGCTACCCCTACTATGATTGCTATTGCTGTGACTTGCTACAACTATTACTACTATTACTTCTGCTACTACTTCTGCTACTACTGCTACAACTTCTACTACGACTACTACTAATACTACTACTACTGCTACCAATACTACAACTACAACTACTTCTGCTAATACTACTGCTACTATTACTATTACTGCTTCTGCTTCTGTTTCTATTGACACTACTACTACTTCTACCACTACTGCTACTGTTGCAACTACTACTACTAATACTTCTGCTACTCCTACTACTGCTGCTACTCTTACTCCTACTACTACTACTGCTGCTACTACTACTACTACTGCTATTGCTACTGCTACAACAATTTTCGTTACTACTACTAGTAATACAAGTACTACAACTACGACTACTGTAGTTGCTGCTACTACTACTACTACTAGAACTAGTTCTACTACCGCTATTGCAACATCTACTCCTAGTGCTATTGCTACTGCTATGACTACTACTACTACAGCTGTAGCTACTGTAACAGATTGCGACTACTACTCCTACTGCTAGTACTACTACTACTACTATTTTTGCTACAACTACTACTGTTATTAGTACTACTTCTACTACTACTAATATTGTGGCTGCTCCTGCAACTACTGCTACTATCACTACAAATACTACTACTACTATTTCTACTACTGCTACCACTACCACTACCACAACTATTACTACTGCTACTGATGCTACTACATTTACTACTACTACTGCTACTGCTACTCTAACTACTACTCCGATTACTACAACTATTGCTTCTTCTATTGCTACTACTACTACTGCTTCACCTACTACTACTACATCTACTGCTACTATTTTTATTACTATTGCTACCACCGTTGTTGCTATCGGTGCTTCTACTACTATTTCTACTACTGCTGCATCAACTATTACAGCTACTGAAGCTACTAGTACTACTGCTACTATAGCGATGATTGCTACTACTACTAGTACTATTACTATAGCAGCTACTACTACTACTATTACTACGGTTGCAACTACTGCTATTAGTACCCCTAATACGACTACTACTACTGTGACTTCTGCTATAACAATTACTACTACTATTACTATCTACTATTACTACTTCGGCTAGTGCTGCTACAACTTCTACTACGACTACTTCTAATACTAATATTACTACTACTACGACTACAACTAGTAATGCTGCTACAACTATTACTACTACTACTACTGTTACTACTGACACTAATGCTACTGCAACTACTACTACTCCAACTACTACTTCTACAGTTGCTATTACTACTACTATTATTGCTGCCACTCCTACGACTACTACTACAACTACTTCTCCTGCTACTACTACTGCTACTACTATTGTTGTTACTACTACTACTAATACTAGTACTACTACTACAACTACAGCGACTGCTACTACTGCTACTATTGCTACTACTATAGCTACTAGTATGACTACCGCTGCTGCTGCTACTACTGCTCTTGCTATTACTACTGCTACACCAACTACTACTATAGCTGCGGCTACTACTACAGCTACTAATACTGCTGCTACAACTACAGTTGCTAATACTACTACTACTACTATTGCTTCTACTACTACTACTACTACTATTAGTATTACTCCTACTACTAATAATGTTGTTGCTGCTCCGACGACAACAACAACTACTACTACAATTACTACCGCTACTATTGCTGCTACTACTATTTCTACTGCAACTACTACTTCTGTTACTCCTAATACTACTAGTACCAATACCACTACCCCTTCTATCACTACTATCGTCTGCAAGACTACTTTTGTAGCTACAACTATTACTACTACTTCCCTTACCTCTACTACTTCTGCAACTACTACTCCTACGGCTACTACTGGTTCTACAACAATAACTACTACTACTGCTACCTGGATTACTATTATTGCTACTACTACTATTACTACAACTACTAAATCGACAACTACTGCTACCACGACTACTACTACTACTACTAATACTACTATTAGTATTACTACTTCCACTGCTCCTACAACTATTACTACTACTGCCACAACAACTACTACAACTGCTATCCCTACTGCTGCTACAACTACTGTTACTGCTATTACTACTACTACTAAAACTACAACTACGACTGTTACCACTACTGCATCTACTACTGCTACTACTACTGCTGCTACTAATACTATTGCAACTACTGCTACTACTACTATTGCAACTACTGCTACTACTGCTGCTGCTACAACTACTACTCCTATGACAACTACTGCTGCTACAACTACTGCTACACCTACTAAAAGTATTACTACCACCACAACTGCTACTCCTACTATTCATACTACTACTACTTCTATTACACCTGCTATAGGAGTAGTAGTGGCAGTAGTAGTGGTAGTAGAAGTAGCAGTAGCCGAAGCAGTAGTAGCAGTGGTAGTAGTAGAAGCAACAATAGTAGTACCAACTGTAGTAGTAGCAGTAGTAGCAATAGTAGCAGTTGTAGCAGCAGCAGCTATAAAAGCAGTAGTGGTAGCAGTTGTAGCAGGAATAGTAGAAGTGGTAGTAGCAGCAGTAGCAGCAGCAGTAGTAGCTAGATAAGTATGTAATAGCAGAAGGGGTAGTAGCTGCAGGAGCAGCAGCAGCAATAGTGGTAATAGTAATAGTTGTTGTTGTAGTAGTAGTAGTCGCAGCAGCAGCAATACCAGTAGTAGTAGCAGTTGTAGTAGTAGTAGCAATAATGCCAACAGAGGTAGTAGTTGTAAAAGAAGTAGCAATAGTAGTAGTAGTAATACTAAGAATAGAAATAACAATACTAGTAGTATAAGTAGTAGAAGTAGTAGTAGTAGCAACAGCAGTGGTTGCATTAGTAGTAGTAGTACTAGTAGTAGAAGCAGAAGTTGTAGCAGTAGAAGCAGCAACAACATCAATACTAGTGGTAGTAGCAGCTACAGTAGTAGTAGTAGTAGTAGAAGCAGTAGTTGTCATAGTAGTAGCTACAGCAGCATTAGTAGTAGTGGTAGTAACAGCTATAGTACTACTACTAGTAGTAATAGTAGTAGTCGTAGTGGTAATAGTTGCAGTAGTAGTAGTAGCAGTAGTGGTAATAGTTGTAGCAGTAGCAGTAGTGGTAATCGTAGTAGCAGCAGCAGTAGTAGTAGCTGTAGAAGTTGTAGTTATAGTAGTAATCATCGTAGTAGTAGTCGCAGTGGTAGTAGTGGCAACAGTAGTAGCTATAGTAGTAGTAGTAGCAAAAGTATTTGTAGTTGCAGTAGTAGTAGTAGTATTATGTATACTAGTAGTAGTAGTAGCAGTAGTAGAAATTGAAGCAGTATTAGTAGTTGGAAAAGTAGTAGTAGCATCATCAGAAGAAGTAGTAGTAGTGGTTTTAGTAGTAGGGGTAGTACTAACTGCATTAGTAGTAGTTGTAGTAGGAATAGTACCAGTATAATAGTAGGAATAGATGCGTTTGTAGTAGTAGTTATAGTAGTAGCAGTAGCAGTAGCAGTAGTAGTTGTAGCAGTAGAAGTAGTAGGAGGAGGAGGAGTAGAAGAAGTAGTAGAAGTAGTAGTAGTAGGAGACTCCTACTGTTATTACAACACCTACTACTACTACTGCCCCAACTCTAGCTACAACTACTCCAATTACTATTACGAGTACTACTGTTGTTGCTGCTCGTGCTCCTTTCACTACTACTACTACAACTACTTCTCCTACTAGTTCTACTACTACCATAACTACGACGACATGTAATACAAGTACAATTACAGCTACAACTACTCCCACAACGAGTTCAACTACTATTAACACTAACACTTCTACTATTACTACTATTGATACAATTATTACCAGTACTGCAATTGCTACTACTACTAACACTAATACTACTACTACTACTACTACTATTTCTACAATTACTACTATTACTGCTGCTACTACTGCTACTACTACTTCTACTACTACTACTTTTGCTACAACTACTGCTTCTACTACGACTACTACTTCTACTACTACTACTACTATGACTTCTACTACAGCTATTGCTTCTACTGCAACTGCTACATCTACTATTGCTACTACAACTTCTACTATTAGTACTGCTACTACTATTGCTACTACTGCTACTACTACAACAACAACAACAACAACAACAACTACTACTACTTGTGTTGCAGCTACTACGACTACGACTACGACTACTGCTACTACTACTTCTGTTGCTCCTACTACTTGTACTACTATTACTTCAACTACTACTACTGCTACTACTACTACTTCTACTACATTTGTTGCTCCTACTATGACTACTACTACTACTACTAGTACTACTACAGCTACTACCTCTGCTACTTCTGCTACTACCACTGCTACTAGTACAACACTATACTTCTACTACAACTATAGTTGTTGCTGCTACCATGAGTACTAATACAACTGCGACTACTTCTACTCCTACTAGAATTACTACTACCAATGCTACTACTACTCCCACTACTGCTACTACTGCTACTACTACTACTTCTACCACCACTAGTGCTACTACTACTACTGCTGCCGTTGCTACTACTACTACTACATCTCCTGCCACAACTACTATTACTGGTACTACTGCTACTACTTCCACTACAACTACTATCAGCACTATTGCTACTACTGCTGCTACTATAACTACTGCAGATATAACTACTATGACTACTACTACGACTACAAGTACTACTACAACTACAACTACTATAACTAGTATTTCTGCTACTATTTTTTTTGACAATAACCACAACTACTACTTCTCGTTCTACTATGGCCGCTGCAACTACTACTTCTGCTACAACTACTACGATTGCTACTACTACCTCTACTATAGGTACTACAGCTACTACTGCTACAACAACTCCTACTGCAACTACTGGTACCATTGCTACTACTGCTACTACTACTTCTACTACTACTCCTACAGATATCGTTACAGCTACTACAACTACCACTACTACTACTACACCAACTACAACTACAGCTGATCCTAATATTACTACTACCGCCACTAGTACAGCTTATACTACTATTGCTACAACTATTACGGCTGCTACTAATACTAATGCTGCTAGTACCACTATCTCTATTGTTGCTTCTACTATTGATGCTAGTACCACTAGCTCTACTGCTGCTTCTACTATTGATTCTACTACTGTAACAACTACTACTACTTTAACTGCAACTACTTCTACACATACTGTTGTTGCTGCAACATCTACTACAACTACAATTGTTACTAGTACTACTACTACTCTTGCTACTGCTACTATTGCTACTACTGCTGCTGCTGCTGCTACTGCTACTACTGCTGATGTTCCTACTACTGCTGCTACTACTACTACTACTAATACTACTACTTCTACTACAACTACTATTACTACTACTACTATTACCACTTCTATTACTACTACTCATACAACAACTATTATTACTAAAACTACGTTTATTACTACTACTACTACTAATAGTAATACTACTACTGCTACTACTCCGACAACTACTACGCCAAATACTACTACTACTACTTCTCCTACTTCGACTGCTACTTCTTCTACTACTCATACAAGAACTACAACAACAACTACTACTACCGCTACTAGTACTACTGCTACTGCTACTACTAGTACAACAACAACTACTACTACTACTTCAACTATCACTACTACTACTACTAATAATAATAATAATATTACTTCTGTTGCCACTACTGCTGCTACTCGTACTACTAATAATACTACTACTATGACTACCATAATGACTACAACTTCTACTACCACTGCCACTTCTACTACTACTACCGCGACTACAACTACTCCTGCTACTACTACTACTGTGATGACTATTAATACTACTACTACACTATTACTACTACTACTAATTCAAGAATTACTACTACTCCTACAACTACTACTAATACTACTACTACTACTACCACCACTACTACTCCTCCTACGACTACTACTAGTACAACTCCTACTGCTACAACAACAACTACCACTACTACGACTATTACTACCACTACTACAATTAAGACAAATTCTCCTGCTACAACTACTGATACTGCTACTATTACTACTCCTACTACTTGTCTACTACATCTACTACTACTACTACTACTACTACTACAGCTGCTACAACTACTACTACAACAACAGCTATTACTACTACTGCTACTACTACTACTTCTACTACTACTACTACTACTACTAATACTAGGACTACTACTTCTACCACTACTATTGTAACTACTGCTACTACTACTACTACTACTACTATTACTGCAACTACTACTCTGACTATTACAACTACTTATAATGCTACTACAGCCACTACAGCAACTATTAGTACTAGTACTCCACCTCCTCCTCCTCCTCCTCGTACTACTACTACTACTACTAATAGTACTACTTCTGTAACTACTACTACTACTACTACTACACCTACTGCTGCTGCTACTACTACTACTACAACTAGTATTACCATGACTACTACTACTGCTACTACTACTACTACTATTACTATTACTGCTGCAATCACTACTATTACTACTGCTCCTACAAGTACTATTATCTAATATTCATATCACTACTACTGCTAGTACTACTTTTACTACATCTATTACTACCTCTTCCACTACCCCCACTACTACTTCTACTACTGCTGCTGCTGCTGCTTCTATTACTTCTTCTTCTATTACTACTGCTACTAGTACTACTTCTACTCCTATTACTACTACTACTACTCCTCCTACTGTCACAACTACTATTACTACTACTGCTGCTACCGTTACTACTAATACTACTACTATTACTACTACTATTACTACTACAACTACTACTGCTACTTCTACTGCAACTCCTAATCCAATTACTACTCCCACTATTGCTACTGCTGCTGCTACAACTTCTAGTACTACTATAGTCTCTAGCACTACTGCTACTAGTACTATAAATACTACTAGTTCTACTACTACTACTCCTACTACTATAGTTGCTAGCACTACTACTAGTAGTACTACTAGTACTACTACTACTATTACAACAACAACTACAACTGCTACTACTACTACTACAGCTTCTAGTGCTACCATTGCAACTACAACTACTCCTGCTACTACTACTATTATAACTATTACTACTACTATTACTGCTACTACTACTACACTACTACTACAACTACTACTAGAATTACTACTACTCCTACAACTACTATAATTACTACTACTAATACTACTACTACTTCTACTGCCACTACTACTACTACTGCAACTACTACTACTCCTACTACTACTCTTACTACTACTAATACTACTACGACTCCTACCACTACCACTACTACTCCCATTGCTACTATTACTGCTCCTACTACCACGACTATCACTACTACTATTACAATTACTACAAATTATCCTACAATAATTACTAATGCTGCTACTACTACTACTCCTACTACTACTCAATTACAACTACTACCACTACTACTAACAATTCTGCTACTACTACAACTAGTTCAACTACTACTGTTAGTACTACTCCTCCTCCTCCTCCTACGATAACTGCTATCGCTACTACTACTACAACTATTACTCTGACTACTTCTACTACTACTACTACTACTACTACTACTACTACTACTACTACTGCTACTACTACCACCACCACCACTACTTCTACTACTACTACTACAAATACTTCTCCTACTACTTCTGCTGCTATGACTATTACAACAACTATTACTCCTTTAACTACAGCTACGGCAACTACTAGTACTATAACTGCAACTACTACTACTACTGCTACAACTACTACAACAGCTACTACTATTATAACTTTTACTATTTACTATTACCACTGCAACTGCTACTACTAATACAATGCCACTAATGGTACTGTTGTTACAAATGCCTCTACTGCCACTGTTACTACTACCATAACTACTACTACTACTAATACTACTATTGCTACTACTACTCCTACCACCACCACCACTACTGCTGCTGCTACTACTGATGCTACTTCTACTGCTGCTACTATTTCTACTATTGCTATAACTGCTGTTGCTCTTACTGCTAATGCTACTAATACTTCTACTACGACAATAACTGCTGCTACTGCTACTACTTCAACTGCTATTACTACAACTGCTACTGCTACTATTCCTATTGCTGCTACTACTACTGCTGCTACTGCTACTACTACTACTTAAATTGCTTTTACTACTAGTACTAGTACTACTACCACTACTTCTTCAAATGCTACTACTGCTACAACGGGTACTACTACTACTATTGCTACAGCTATTACTACTATTACTACAACTACTTCTGCTGCTACTGCTACTACAGCTATTGCTGCTACTACTACTACTGCTACTGCTGCTGCTGCTACTACTACAACAACAACTACTACTCCTACTCCTGCTACTACTACTACTTGACTACTTCCACAAATATTGCTGCTACTTGTGCTACTACTACTACAACTACAACTACACCAACCACCACCACTACTACTACTACTAGAACTACTACTACTACTACCTCAACTACTATGACTGCAGCTTCTGCAAGTACAGTACTACAACGAATACTACAACTACTGCTGCTGCTACTTCTACAGCTACTACTGTCGCTACTAAAACTACTGCTAAAAATCCAATTACTACTACTACTACTACTACAACTACTACTACTATTACTACAATGACTATTATTACTAGTACTACAACTACAACTGTTGCTGCAACTTCTACTCCTACTACTACTAATGCAACTAGTGCTCCAACTGCTGCTATTATTACTACTAAAGCTTTTATTGCTGCTACAATTACAACTACCACCACCACTACTACTACTACTACTTGTTTTATTACTGCTACTACAACTATTACTTCAGTTGCTACACTTACTACTACTCGTACTACTACTTCTTCTTCTTCTGCTACTACTACAACTAGTACTACGACTACTTCTACTACTACTACTAATACCTCAAATACTACAACTATTGCTTTTGCAACTACACTACTACTATAACTACCTCTACTAGCTCTACTACTACTACAACTCTGAGTTCTACTACTCCTACTGCTGCAACGCATCCAAGTACTACAACTATGACTACAACTGCCACAACTACAACTATTATTGCTACTACTACAGTGATTACTACGTCTACTACTATTGCTACTACTAATTCTACTACTACTACAATTACTGCAACAACTACTCCTATTGCTACTACTACGACTCCTACTATGACTACTACTACTGCTGCTGTTGCTAGTACTCCTACTACCTAAACTAATCGACTACTACTACTACCACTACTCCACCTACTATACTACTAGTAGAACTACAACTACTACTACATCTACTCCTACAACGACTACTACTACTATTGCTGCTGCTACTATTGCAGCTTCGACTACTACAACAGCTACTAGTACTACTACTATTCCTGCTGCTGCTGCCACTACTACTACTGCTACTTCTGTTGCTACTACCACTACTTCTACTACTGCTATCAATAAAACTTCTACTACTACTGCTACTACTGCTACTATTGCTACTACTATTGTTGTTACTACTGCAACCACTACGGCTAATATTATGACTGCTACTACTATTATGGCTACTGCTACGACAACTACTACTTCTGATATACTGTTAGTTCTACTACTAGTGCTACTACTACTACTACAAATACTGCTGCAACTACTCCTACAACTGTTGCTACTACTACTAATCCAACTAATACTAATACTACTACTGTTGCTGCTGCGATTACTGCTGCTACTACTACTTCTCTTCTTACTACTACTACTTTCGCTACAAGTTTTGCTACTACTACTACTCATACTACTACTACTACTCCAACTCCTACTATGATAACTTCTATTAGTACTACTATTGCTACTACTCTTGCCACTACTACTACTGCTACTACTATTGTTTCAACTACTACTATTGCTACTGCTATAACTATAGCAACAATAACAACAAAACAACAATAATAACAACAACAACAACAACCACTATTACTACTACTACTACTACTACTACTACTTTACCTACTAGTACTTTAACTATTACTACTTCTACTCATATTGCTGTAGCTGGTACTACTACTACAACTGCTACTGATATTACTACCATTACTATTGCTACTATTACTACAACAACAACTACTACTGCAATTACATCTACTACTATTGCTACTACTACTAATCCAATTAATACTACTACTACTAATACTACTGCTACTACTACTTCTTTTCCTACTACTCCAACTTCTGCTACAACTACTGCTACTACTGCTACTACTATTACCACTACTGCTTCTACTGCTGCAATGACTGCAGCTACTGCTACTCTTATTGCTACTAAAATTGGTACTACTACCACTACTACGACTGCTACTATTATTTCTACTACTACTCCTACCACTCCTATTGATTCTGCTGCTACAACTATTACTACTACAACTATAACTGCTGCTACTACTACTACTACTACTACTATTGCCAATACTACTCCTACTGCAACTACTACTATTACTGCTGCTACGATTACAACAACTACTACTACATCTACTACCACTATAACTACAGCTACAACAACTAGTGCTACTGCTACTACTATTACCACTACAGCGACTAACACTACTACTTCTGCTGCTGTTGCCGCTACTACTAGCGCTACTTCAACTATAGTTGCTACGACTACTACCATTGCTATAACTATAGTCACCGCCACTATTGCTACTACAACTACTACAACTGCTATAGTACTACTGCCATTGCTGTTGCCGTTACCAATACTACTACTACCACAATTGCTGCTACAGCTCCTATTACTACTACCACTTCAACAACTACTGCTACTACTACCAATACTACTACTTATACAACAACAACTACTACTGCTACAGCTACTGCTACTACTACAACTACTCATACTACTACTGCTACTTCTGCTACTTCTACTAGAACAACTATTATTTCTACTATTACTACTACTACTACTGTTATGGCCACTGCCACTAGTACTACTTCTCCTGCTACTACTACCTTTGCTACTACTACTAATTCTACCATTAATAGTAATACTACTATTGCAACTACAACTACTACTAATACAAATACTACTACAACAACTACTACTTCTGCTACTCCTACTAGTTTTGCGACTACTATTGCTACTCTTACTATTACTATTACTACTATTACTACTATTGCACTAGTACTACAACTACTACTACAATAATTGTTGCTGCTACTGCTATACTACTGCTAGAAATACGACTAATACAACAACAACAACTACTACTGCTACTACAAGTTCTACAACTAGTACTATTTCTAATACTACTGCTATTACTACTACTATTACTGTTACTGCCAAAGATACTACTTCTAATACTATTACTACTGCTATTGCCACTACAACAGCTACTACTACTACTTCTACTACTTCTACTACTATTACTAATAGTAGTGCTACCACTTCAACTACTACAATGACTACGGCTGCTACTACTACTACTACTACTATTACTACTACTACAGCTACTGCTACTAGTACTACTGCTACTACTGCCAATACTGCTACTAATGTCACTAATGCAATAATTACTTCTAGAACTACTATAAGTACTGCTACTAAAACTACTGCTACTACAACTACTACTACTACTCCTGCTATAATAACTACTACTGCTATACTACTACCACTTCTGCTACAACTACGTCAACAATAACTACTATTATTGCTTCTCCTTCTAGTACTACTTCTACTACTACTGCTATAGCTACTAAGACCACTGCTGCTACTACTACTACTGCTGCTACAACTGCTACTACTAACGTGACTACAACTACTACTATTACTATTACTACTACTACTCTTACTATAACAACTGCTGCTAATATCGCTATTACTTCTACTACTACTGTTACTACTGTGACTACTACTACTGCTACTACTCCTAGTACCATAGCTACAAAGGCAACTACTACTACTACTAAGACTACTACTAGTACTACTACTATTACTACTACTACTCCTACTGCGACTAGTGTTGCTATTACTACTACTACTCCTCCTTCTACAACTGATACTATTCTGACTAATACAACTAATTCTGCTATGACAACTACTGCCACCACTACTACTACTATGACTACTACTATAGCTACTACTGCTACTAATACTTCTCCTTCTACTGCAGACTACTACTACTACTACTAAGATTACTACTACTAGTACTCCTGCTATCGTTGTTACTCCTGCTACCACAACTACTATGACTACTACTACTACTATTAAAATGACTACTGCTCCTACTACTGGTACGAACAACAACAACTACTACTACAACTATTACACCTACTGCTGCTGCTGCTGCTGCTACTACTACTACTATAATTACAAGTGTTACTATATCTACTACTACCACTACAACAACAACTACTACTATTAGTACTACTGCTGCAATGACTACTACTACTACTAGAACTCCTACTCCTACTCCCACTACTGTTGCTACTCCTACAACTACAATAACAACTACTACTACCACCACCACCACCACCACCACTACTACTATTATTAGTACTACTACTGCTGCTGCTGCTCCAACTACTATGACTACTACTACTACTACTACTTCTGCTACTACTACTACTAACACTACTGCAACCACCACTACCACTACGACTATTGCTACAGCTGCTACTACTACTATTGTTGCTACTATTGCTACTACTGTTGCCACTACTATTACTACTACTACTCCTACTTCTACTTCTGCTACTACTACAGCTGCTGCTACTACAACAACTATTACTGCTTCTGCTGCCAATACTGCTACTATTTCTACTACTACTACTGCAGCTTTGCTGCTGCTAATAATAGTACTACTACTATTACTTTTACAACTACAACTACAACTATGGCTACAAATACTGCTACTACTTCTGTGACTACTACTACTTCTACTCGTACAAATAATCCCCCTCCAAATCCTCCTCCTCCTCCTACTTCTACAACTAGTACTACTGCTGCTGCTGCTACTACTACTATTGCCCCTGCTGCTACTACCATTACTACCACTACTACCACTGCTACTACTTCTCCTACTACTACTACTAATACTACTGCTCCTCCTACTACTACTAGTAATACTAATATTACTTCTTCTGATGCTAATGCTAATGCTACTAGTACTACAACAATAACAACAACAACAACAATAACTACTACTACTAGTACGACTACTACTACTATAATAACTAATACTAGTAATATTGCTACTACTACAGCTATAGTTGTTGCTACATCTACAACTGCTACTACTACTACTACTACTGCCACTCCTCCTGCTACTACTACAACCACTATTCCAACTAGTACTAGTAGTACTACTACAACTCTTATAACTACTCCTACCCCAACTTCTACAACAACTCCTCCTACTGCTACTATAATAACTACTACAACTATTAGTACTACTCCTACTCCTACTCCTACTCCTACTACTACTCCGATTACTACTAGCACTGTTACAACTACTACTACGGCTGCTATTGCAGATACTACTACTACTGCTGCTACTACCACTACACCTACTACTCCCACTACTACTGCTACTTCTCCTACTACTACAACTATTACTAGTGCTACAACTTTTGTTACAACTACCAGTGCTAGCACTACTTCTACTACTGCAACAAATACTACTGCTACTATAACTACTACTACTAGTACAACCATTACTACTGCGACTACTGCTACTTCTACAACTATTACAACTAGTACTACTACTACTGACGTTATCACTACTAATACAACTACTAGTACTATTGCAACTTTGACTACTGCTACTACTATTACTACTATTACTTCTACTATTATTGCTACTAAAACTTCTACTACTACTATTGCTACTGCTACTGCTGCTGCTGCTACTACTACTACTACTACTACTAGTACTGCTATTGCTGCTAATGCTGCTACTGCTACTACTACTACTACTACTACTACTACTACTACTACATCTCATACTACAACTGCTACTACTATTGCTATGACTGCTACTACTACTGTAACTACTTCTATTTCTACTACTAGTTGTACTGCTGCTACTACATTTGCTGTGACTACCACAAATAGCACTACTAGCACTACAACTACTACTACTTCTACTATTTCTCTTGTTGCTACTTTTGCTATTGCTATTACTATTACTACTACAATTATGACTACTACAAATATTTCTACTGTTGCAACTACTATTGCTACTACTATTGCTACTACAACTCCTACTATTACTACTATATCTCCTATTGCTACTACTACTACAACTACTTCTGCTACTACTGCTTTTGCTACTACTACTATTACTACTGCTGCTGCTGCTGCTACTACTACTAAAGCCACTACTACTACATCTACAACTACTTATCCTACTCCTAATACTACTTCTACAACTACTACTTCTATGACTTTTACTTTGACTACTACTACTATTGCTACTGCTACTAAAGCCACTATTGCTACTACTACTCCTACAACAACTACTCCCATAACTAATGCAACTACTACTACTACTACTTCTGTTGCTACTACTACATCTGCAACTACTTATCCTACTTCTAATACTACTGCTACTACTATGACTGCTCCTAGTAGTTGTAGTAGTAGTAGTAGTAGAAGTAATAATAGTAGTAGTAGTACCAGTAGTACTAGTAGTAGTAGTCAAAGTAGAAGTCATATAAGTGATAGTAGTAGCAGTAATAGTAGTAGGTGTAGTGGTAGTAGTAGATGTAGTTGTAGTAGTAGTAATACTAGTAGTAGTATTAGTAGTAGTAATAGTAGTACTTGTTGGAGTAGTAGTAGTACTAGTAGTTGTAGTTGTAGTTGTAGCCATAGTAGTAGTAGCAGAAGGAGTAGTGGTATTAGTAGTAGCAATAATATGAGTAGTAGTAGTACTAATACTAGCAAAAGAGGTAGTTGTAGGAGTAATTTTAGGAGTAGGAGTAGAAATAGTAGCACTAGTAGTAGTAGTAGTAGTAGCCACAGTAGTAGTTATAGTAATAGTAGTGGTACTAGCACTAGTGAAAGTAGTAGCAGTAATAGTAGTGTTAGTAGTAGTAGTAGTAGCGGGTATAGTACAAGCAGCAGTAAGAGTAGAAGTAGTAGTAGTAGTAGTAATTGTAGTAGTCATAGTAGTAGGAGTACGAGTAGTAGTTGTATTAGTAGTAGTAGTAGTTGTAGTACTAGTAGTAGAAGTACTAGTAGAAGTAGTTGTAGAAGCACTAGTTGTAGTATTAGTAGTAGTGTTGGTACTACGAACAATAGTAGTAGTAGTTGTGTAGAAGTTGTTTTAGCAGTAGTAGTTGCAATAGAGGTAGTAGTAGTTCAAGTAGGAGTAGCAACAGTAGTAGTAGTAGCAGCAATTATATTAATAGTAGTAGCAGTAGTCATTGTAGTAGTAGTAGTAGTAGTAGTAGTAGTAGTAGTAGTAGTAGTAGTAGTAGTAGTAGTAGCAGCAGCAGCAGAGTAGTAGTAGTAGTAGTAGTAGTAGTAGTAGTAGTATTAGTAGCATTAGTCGTCGTAGTAGTGGTAGTTGTTGTTGTAGCTGTAGTAGCAGTAGTAGTAGTAGTATTAGTAGTAGTAGTAGTAGTAGTAGTAGTAGTATAATTTGTACTAGTAGTAGTGGGAGGAGGAGGAGGAGGAGGGGCTGGAGTCGTAGTTTTAGTACTAGTAGTAATAGTTGTAGTAGTAGTAGTAGTAGAAATTGGAGGGGGAGTAGTAGTAGTAATTGTAGCAGAAGTTGTTATAATAGTAGCCGTAGTAGTAGTAATAGCAGTAGTAGTACTAGTAGAAGTAGTACTACTACTAGTAGTAGTACTAGCAGTAGTACGAGTAGGAGTAGGAGTAGGAGTATTAGTGTGAGGAGCAAGAGTAGTTGTTGTATAGTAGTAGTAGTTGTTGTAGTAAGAGTATGAGTTGGAGTAGTTATAGGAGTAATATTAGTTGGATTAGTTATAATAGATATAGTAGTAGTTATAGTAGAAGAATTAGGAGTTGGAGCAGTAGCAGCAGCAGCAGTTGTAGTAGTAGTAGAAGCGGTAGGAGTGTGCGTAGGAGTGGTAGTAGTAGTAGTTGTTGTAGTAGCAGTAGCAATAGTAGTAGGAGTAGTAGTAGTAGCAGTAGTAGCAAAAGTTATTATAATAGTAGCTGTAGTAGTAGTAATAGCAGCATAAGAAGCAATAGTAGTAGTACTAGTAGTAGGAGTTGGGGTAGGAGTAGGAGTAGTAGTAGTGTAGTAGGAGTAAGAGTAGTAGTATTAGTGGGAGGAGCGAGAGAAATTATAGCAGTAGTAGTAGTTGGAGTTGTAGTTGTAGTAGTAGTAAGAGTAGGAGTAGGAGTAGTCGTATGAGTAATATTAGTTGGATCAGTTATAATAGTTATAGTAGTAGGATTAGTAATTGTAGTAGGAGTTGGAGCAACAGCAGCAGCAGTTGTTGTAGTAGTAGTAGAAGCAGTAGGAGTGGGAGTAGGAGTTGTAGTAGTAGTGGTTGTAGTAGTAGTAGCAAAAGTAGTAGGAGTAGTAGTAGTAGCAGTAGTGGTAGTTGAAGGACTGATAGTAGTAGTAGTTGTACTAGTAATTAAAGTCGTTGTTGCAGTAGCAGCGGCAACAATAGTAGTTATAGTTGTAGTAGTAGTAGTTGTTGTAGTAATAGTAGTAGTGGTTATAGTAATTGAAGTAGTAATAGTAATACTAATTGTAGTACTAGTAGTAGTAGTCGCAGCAGCAGTACTATCAGTAGTAGTAGCAGTTGTAGTAGTAGTAGCAATAGTGTTAATAGAGGTAGTAGTTGTAGAAGTAGTAGCAAAAGTAGTAGTAGTAGCAGTAGTAAGAATAGAAATAGCAATAGTAGTAGTAGCAACAGTAGTGGTTGCATTAGTGGTAGTACTAGTAGTAGAAGCAGAAGTTGTAGCAGTAGTAACAGGAGCAACATCAGTACTAGTGGTAGTTGCAGCTATAGTAGTAGTAGTAGTAGAAGTAGTAGTTGTCACAGTAGTAGCTGCAACAACATTAGTAGTAGTGGTAGTAGCAGCTATAGTAGTAGTCGTAGTAGTAGTAGTAGTAGTAATAGTTGTAGCAGCAGTAGTAGTAGTGGTAGTAGAAGTTGTAATTATAGTAATAATCATAGTAGTAGTAGTCGCAGTGGTGGTAGTGGCAACAGTAGCAGCTATAGTAGTAGTTGTAGTAGAAGTATTTGTAGTTGAAGTAGTAGTAGTAGTATGTGTACTGGTAGTTGTAGTGGCAACAGTAGTAGCTATAGTAGTAGTAGTAGAAGAAGTATTTGAGTTGCAGTAGTAGTAGTAGTAGTAGCAGTTGTATTAATAGCAATGGTAGCAGTTGTAGAAATACAAGCAGTATTAGTATTTGGAAAAGTAGTTGTAGCAACAGAAGCAGCAGTAGCAGTGGTTGTAGTAGTAGAGGTAGTACTAGCCGCATTAGTAGTAGTTGTAGTAGGAATATTACCAGTAGTAGCAGTAGGAATAGATGCGATTGTAGTAGTACTTATAGTAGTAGCAGTAGCGGTAGTAGTCGTAGCAGTAGAAGTAGTAGCAGGAGGAGGAGTACAAGAAGTAGTAGAAGTAGTAGTAGTAGGAGACTCCTACTGTTACCACAACACCTACTACTACTACTGCCCCAACTCTAGCTACTACTACTCGAATTACTATTACTAGTACTATTATTGTTGCTGCTCCTGCTCCTACCACTACTACTACTACTACTTCTCCTACTACTTCTACTACTACCACAACTACTACTACTTGTAATACAAGTACAATTGCGGCTACTACTACTCCCACGACGAGTACTACTACTACTAACACTAACACTACTACTACTACTACTACTACAATTACTACAAGTGTTGCAATTGCGGCTACTACTAACACTAACACTACTACTACTCCTACTACTACTATTTCTACTACTACTACTACTACTACTACTACTACTACTACTGCTACTGCTGCTACTACTACTTTTACTACTACTACTTTTCCTACAGCTACTGCTTCTACTACAACTACTACTTCTACTACGACTATTACTTCTTCTACTGCTACTACTACTTCTAGTACTATTACTACTACTACTACTATGACTTCTACTACAGCTACTGCTTCTACTACAACTACAACTTCTACTACTAGTACTGCAACTGTTATTGCTACTAATACGACAACTACTATAAAAACAACAACTGCTACTACTACTTGTGTTGCTGCTACTACTACTACGACTACTGCTACTACTACTACTACTATTGCTGCTACTACTTGTACTATTACTGCTACTACTACTACTACTACTACTACTACTACTACTACTACTACTACTACTACTACTACTACATTTTGTTGCTGCTACTACGACTACTCCTACTACTAGCATTACTACAACTACTACCTTTGCTACTTCTGCTACTACCACTGCTACGAGTACTATACTATACTTCTACTACAACTACAGTTGTTGCTGCTACCATGACTACTAATACAGCTGCAACTACTTCTACTCCTACTATTAGAAATACTACTACTAATGCCACTACTACTCCCACTACTGCTACTACTGATACTACTACTACTACTACCACCGCTAGTGCTACTACTACTACTACGGCCATTGCTACTACTACTACTACATCTCCTGCCAAAACTACAATTACTGGTACTATTGCTACTACTTCCACTACAGCTACTATCAGCACTATTGCTACTGCTGCTGCTACTACTACTACTGCAGATACAACTACTATGACTACAAGTACTACTACAACTACAACTACTACAACTAGTACTTTTGCTACTATTTTTGCGACAATAACAACAACTACTACTACTCGTTCTACTATGGCCGCTGCAACTACTACTTCTGCTACAACTACTACTATTGCTACTACTACTACTATAACTACTACTACCTCTACTATAAGTACTGCAGCTACTACTGCTACAACAACTCCTACTACAGCTACTGGTACCATTGCTACTACTGCTACTACTACTGTTACTACTACATCTACTGTAATCGTTACAACAACTACAACTACCACCACTACCATTACACCAAATACAACTACTGCTGATTCTACTACTACTACTACTGCCACTAGTACCACTAATACTACTATTGCTACTACTATTACGGCTGCTACTACTACTAATGCTTCTAGTACCACTATCTCTACTGCTGCTTCTACTATTGATACTACTACTGTAATAACTACTACTACCTTAACTGCTACTACTTCTACACATAGTACTGCTACTACTATTGCTGCTGCAACTTGTACTACAACTACAATTGTTGCGAGTACTACTACTACTACAACTATTGCTGTGGCTACTATTGCTGCTGCTGCTGCCACTACTGCTGCTATTGCTAGTACTGCTGCTACTACTACAGCTACTAATAATACTACTTCTACTACAACTACTATTACTACTACTACTGCAACTACTACTATTACCACTTCTACTACTACTACTCATACAACAACTATTATTACTAAAACTACTTTTATTACTACTACTACTAATAATAGTAGTACTACTACTGCTACTACTCCGACAACTACTACGCCAACTACTACTACTACGACTTCTGTTACTGCTACTACTTCTACTGCTACTTCTTCTACTACTCATACAAGAACTACTACTACTACTATTACTACTACTACTTCAACTGCTACTACTACTAATACTACAAATGTTACTTCTGCTGTCGCTACTGCTTCTACACGTACTACAAATAATACTACTACTATGACTACTATAATGACTACAACTTCTACTACCACTGTCACTTCTACTACTACTACCGCTACTACAACTACTCCTATTACTACTACTACCATGATGACTATTACTACTACTACTACACCGACTACTACTACACTATTACTACTACTGCTAGTCCTAGAATTACTACTACTCCTACAACTACGACTAATACTACTACTACTACTACTACCACTACTACTACTGCTACAACTACTAGTACTACTCTACTGTTAAAACAACAACAACAACTACTACGACTATTACTACCACTACTACAATTAAGACAAATTCTCCTGCTACAACTACTAATACTGCTACTACTACTTTTCTGCTACATCTACTACTACTACTACTACTACTACAACTTGTCTACTACATCTACTATAACTACTACTACTATAGCTGCTGCAACTACTACTATAATAATAACAACTACTACTACTACTACTGCTGCTGCTACTACTACTGCTACTAGGACTACTACTACTAATACTAGGACTACTACTTCTACCACTACTACTGTAACTACTGCTACTACTATTACTACTACTAATATTACTGCTACTACTACTCTGACGATTACAACTACTACTAATGCTACTATAGCCACTACAACAACTATTAGTACTACTAATGTAGCTATTACTACTACTACTACTACTACTCCTCGTACTACTACTACTACGACTAATAGTACTACTTTTCTAAATACTACTACTACTACTACTTGTGCTACTACTACAACTACTACTACTGCTGTCGCTACTACTACTACTACTACTATTACCACCACTACTACTACTACTGCTACTACTATTACTACTATTACTACTATTACTCCTACTCCTACAAGTACTATTATTACCAATGCTAATATTCATACCACTACTACTGCTAGTACTACTACTACATCTATCACTACCTCTTCCACTACTCCCACTACTACTGCTGCTACTGCTGCTATTACTTCTTCTTCTATCTACTGCTACCAGCACTACTTCTACTCCTATCACTACCACTACTACTCCTACTACTACCACAACTACTATTACTACTACTACTACTACCGTTACTACTAATACTACTACTAATACTATTACTATTACAACTAATACTACTACTGCTACTCCTTATCCAATTACTACTCCCGCTATTACTACTGCTGCTGCTACAACTTCTAGAACTACTATAGTCGCTAGCACTACTGCTACAAGTACTACAAGTATTAGTAGTTCTACAACTACTACTACTATAGTTTCTAGCACTACTACTACTAGTAGTACTACTAGTATTGCTACTACTACTACTCCTACCATTATTACTACTGCCACTCGTACTACCACAACAACTATTACAATAACTACTACTTCAATAACAACTACAAATGCTACTGCTACTACTACAACTTCTAGCGCTACCATTGCAACTACAACTTCTAGTGCTACCATTGCAACTACAACTACTCCTAATACTACTACTACCATAACTATTACTACTACTATCACTGCTACTACCACTACACTACTACTACAACCACTACTACTAGAATTACTACTACTCCTACAACTACTACTATTACTACTACTAATACTACTACTACTGCTATTGCCACTACTACTACTCCTACTACAACTACTATTACTCCTACTACTACTCTTACTACTGCTAATACTACTACTACACCTACCACTACAACTACTACTACCATTTCTACTATTACTACTCCTACTACTACGACTATCACTACTACTACAATAATTACTACAAATTCTCCGACAATAGATACTAATGCTGCTACTACTACTCCTACTACTACTCAACTACAACTACTACCACTACTACTAATAATACTGCTACTGCTACTATAACTAGTGCAACTACTACTATACGTACTACTACTACTACTCCTCCTATGACAACTGCTATCGCTACTACTACTACAACTGTTACTAATACTCAAACTACTACTTCTACTACTAATACTACTACTACTACTGCTGCTGCTACTACTACCACCACCACCACTACTGCTGCTACTACTACTATAAATGCTTCTCCTACTACTTCTACAGCTAGGACTATTACAACAACTACTACTCCTACAGCTGCAGCTACGACAACTACTAGTACTACAACTGCAACTACTACTACTAGTATTACAACTACTACGACAGCTCCTACTACTATAACTTTTACTATTACTAATACCACAGCAACTGCTACTACTACTACACGGCAACTAATAGTACTACTGCTACAAATGCCTCTACTGCCACTATTATTACTACCACAACAACTACTACTACTAATACTGCTATTGCTACTACTACTCCTACCACTACTATTGCTGCTGATGCTGCTGCTGCTGCTGATGCTACTGCTACTGCTGCTACTACTTCTACTATTGCAATAACTGCTATTGCTCTTACTGCTAATGCTACAAATACTTTTACTATGACAATAACTACTTCTACTGGTACTACTTCAATTGCTATTACTACAACTGCTACGGCTACTACTACTACTACGACTGCTACTACTACTTAAATTGCTTTTAATACTAGTACTAGTACTAGTACTACTACTTCTTGAAATGCTACTACTGCTACAGCGGGTACTACTACTACTATTGCTACCGCTATTACTACTATTACTACAACTACTTCTGCTGTTACTGCTACTACAGCTATTGCTGCTACTACTACTACTACTGCTACTACTACTACTACAACAACTACTACTACTACTCCTACTGCTACTACTACTACTTGACTACTTCCACAAATACTGCTGCTACTTGTGCTACTACTACTATAACTTTAACTACACCAACTACTACTACTACTACTACTACTACTACTTCTTCTTCTACTAGAACTACTGCTACTACTACCTTAACTACTACAACTGCAGCTTCTACAAGTACACTACTACAACGAATCATACAACTATTGCTGCTGCTACTTCTATAAGAACTATTGTTGCTACTACAACTACTACTATAAATCCGATTACTACTACTACTACAACAACAATAACTACTACTATTACTGCAACTACTATTATTACTTGTACTACAACTACTGCTGCTGCTGCAACTTCTACTCCCACTACAACTAATGCAACTAGCGCTCCAACTACTGCTATTACTATTACTAAAGCTATTATTGCTGCTACAATTACAACTACCGCTACTACTACTACTGCTACTAGTACTCCTAGTACTACTTCTTTTATTATTGCTACTGCAGCTATTACTTTGGTTGCTACACTTACTACTACTCCTACTACTACTACTTCTTTTGCTACTACTACAACTAGTACTACGACTACTTCTACTACTACTACTAATACCTCAAATACTACAACTATTGCTTCTGCAACTACACTACTACTATAACTACCTCTACTAGCTCTACTACTACTCTTGCTGCTACTACAACTATGACTTCTACTACTTCTACTGCTGCAATGCATGCAAGTGCTACAACTATGACTAGTACTACTATTACTACTACTACAGCGATTACTACGACTACTACTGCTACTACTAATTCTACTACTACAGCTACTACTACAACTACTACTACTATTATTACTACAACAACTACTCCTATTGCTACTACTAGGACTCCTACTACGACTACTACTGCTACTACTATTGTCAATACTACTGCTATTGCAACTACTACTGTTACTGCTACTACGGCTACAACCACTACTACTACCTCTACTACCACTATAACTACGGCTACAACAACTAGTGCTACTGCTACTATTACTGCTATTACTGTTACCACAACAGCGACTAACACTAATACTTCCACTGCTGTTGCCGCTACTACTAGCACTACTTCAACTATAGTTGCTACAACTCCTGCTACTACCATTGCTATAACTATATAGTTGTTGCCACTATTGCTACTACAACTACTACAATTGCTATAGTACTACTGCAATTGCTGTTGCCGCTACCACTACTACTACTACCACAATTGCTACTACTGCTGCTATTACTACTACAACTTCAACAACTACTGCTACTACTACCACTACCACTACTACTACTTCTACAACTACTACCACTACTGCTACAGCTACTGCTACTACTACAACTACTCAAACTACTACTGCTACTTCTGCTACTTCTACTAGAACTACTACTATTTCTACTATTTCTACAACTACTGTTACGACCACTGCCACTAGTACTACTTCTCCTACTACTACTACCTTCGCTGCTCCTACTACTCCCACCATTAATAGTAATACTACTATAACTACAACTGAAACTACAACTACTACTAATACAAATACTACTACAATAACAACTACTACTAATATAAACACTACTACAACAACTACTACTACTACAGCAATAACTACTACTTCTGCTACTTCAACTACTTTCGTGACAACTATTGCTACTCTTACTGCTACTATTACTACTACTACTACCACTGCACTAGTACTACAACTACTACTACAGCAATTGTTGCTGCTACTACTATACTACTGCTAGAAATACAACTACTGCAATGACTACTACTACTACTACTACAATTGCTATAACTACTACTATTTCTACTACTACTGCTACTACTACTAGTATTACTATTACTGCCAAAGATCCTACTTCTAATACTACTACTACTACCACTCTTGTCACTACAACAGCAGCTACAACTACTTCTGCTACTACTTCTACTACTATTACTAATAGCAGTACTACCACTTCAACTACTACAATGACTACGGCTACTACTGCTACAACTACTACTACTACTTCTACTACTATTACTACTGTTGCAACTATTGCTCAAACAACTACTACTGCTACTACTGCCACTACCGCTACTAATGTCACTAATACAACAATTACTTCTAGAACTACTATAACTACTGCTACTAAAACTACTACTACTACTACTCCTGTTACAATAACTACTACTATTACTACCACTTCTGCTACAACTACATCTACAATAACTACTATTATTACTTCTCCTTCTACTACTACTTCTACTACTACTGCTACAACTACTAATACCACTGCCGCCGCTGCTACTACTACTACTGTTACAACTGCTAGTACTAACGTGACTACAACTACTACTATTACTACTACTAGTACTACTCTTACTACAACAACTACTGCTACTACTGCTACTACTTCTACTACTACTGTTACTACTGTGACTACTGCTACTGCTACTACTCCTAGTACCATAGCTACAATGGTAACTACTATTACTACTAAGACTACTACTACTACTATTGCTACTACTTCTCCTACTGCAACTAGTGTTGCTACTATTACAACTACTACTACTCCTACTACAACTGATACTATTGTGACTAATACTATTAATTCTGCTATGACAACTACTGCCACCACTACTACTACTATAACTACTACTACACCTACTACTACTACTAATACTTCTGCTTCTACTACCACTACTGCTACTAAAACTATTACTTTTACCACTACAGCTAGGACTACTACTACTTATAATACCACTTCTTCGGGTACAATTGCTACTACATCTATAACTACTTCTACAATTACTACTAAGACAACTACTACTACCACTATTACTACTACTGCTGCTGCAACTATGATTACAACTCCTAAAACATTTAGTACTATTACTACAACTACTACAACTTCTTCGACTGCTACTAACAACGCTATTGCTACTACTACTACTCCTACAGTTTCTACAACTACTATTGATACTACTGCTACTGCTGCTATTACTCCTAGTTCTACTACTACTACTACTACTACTACTACTACTTCTACTACTACTTCTTCTACTACACCTGTTGCGACCACTGCTACTACTGCTGCTACTACTAACACTTCTACTACTCCAAATATGATAACTACTACGACTACTACAGCTGCCGTAGCTACTACTACTACTATGACTACTATGATTGCAACTACTACTTCTACTACTACTGCTACTGCTACTGCTACTGCTACTGCTACTGCTACTACTACTGCTACAACTACAACACGTATTACTGCTATTGCAACTTCTAATGGTACTACTACCCCAGCTACTGCTACAACATCTACTACAACTATTACTCCCATAACTACTGCTGCTAACACTACTACTGCTACTTCTACTGCTACTATTATAGCTGATACTTCTATTACCACTGCTACTACTGCTTCTACTACTACTTCTACTACTTCTACCAAAACTTCTACTAAAAGTACTGCTACTATAACTATTTCTCTAGCTATGATTACTACTTCTACTACTACTGCTTCTACTACTATCACTACTACTAATACTACTCCTACTACTTCAGCTACTACAACTACAACCACTACTACTACTCCTACTCCCACTCCTACAACTTCTACTACTACTACAAATGCTGCTGCTACTATTGCGCTAACTCCTACTGCTACTCCTACTCCTACTACTATACCTATTACTACTATTACCACTTCTACTGCTACTACTTCTATTTCTACTACTACTACAATTATTACTACTACCACTACCAATACTGTTACTACTACTACTACTACTACTACTAATAATAATAATAATAATAATAATAATAATAATAATAATAATAATAATAATAATAATAATAATAATATAATAATACAACTACTTCTACTACTACTACTACTACTACTACTACTAGTACTCCTGCTATCATTGTTACTCCTACTACTACTAGTAGGGGGAGTTGTTGTAGTAGAAGTAGTAGTAGTAGCAGTAGTATTAATAGTAGTAATAGTAGTATTTGTAGAAGTGGTAGTAGCACTAGTAGTTGTAGTAGTAGTGTTAGCAGTAGTAGTAGTAGTGGAAGAAGTAGTAGTAGCAGTAGCAGCTGTAATTTGAGTAGTAGTAATACTAGCAGTAGAAGTAGTTGTAGGAGTAGTTTTGGGAGACGGAGTAGAAGTAGTAGCACTAGTTGTAGTAGCAGTAGTAGTGGTAGTAGGAAGAGGAGGAGGAGTACTAGTTGTAGTAATAGTCATAGTAGTAGTACTTCTAGTAGTATTTGTAGTAGCAGTTGTAGTAGTAGTAGTAGTAGAAGTAGGAGTAGTTATTTTTGTAGTATTAGTAATAGTAGTAGTAGTAATAGGAGTAGGAGTAGTAGTCGTAGTAGTAGGTATACTAGTTATAAGAGTAGTAGTAGTAATAGGAGGAGTAGCAGTAGTTGTTTAGTAATAGTGGTACTTGTTGCAGCAGCAGTAGTAGTAGTACTAGCAATAGTAGCAGCAAAAGTAGTAGTAGTAGTAGTAGTAGGAGTACTAGTAGTAGAAGTAACAGGAGATGTGGTAGTAGTAGTAGCTTAGTAATAGTAGTGCTAGTAGCAGTTGTAGTAGTAGCAGCAACAGTAGTAGTAGTACCAACAATAGTAGTAGCAAAAGTAGCAGCAACGATAGTAATATGGGTAATAGTAGTTGCAAGGGTAGTAGTAGTAGTAGTAGTAGTAGTAGTAGCTGCAGCTATAATTGTACCAGCAATAGTAGTAGCAAAAGTAGTAGCAGTAGTACTAGAAGTTGTAGTAGTTGTAGCTATAGTAGTAGTAGTAACAAAAGTCGTAGTAGTAGTACTAGTAGTGGTACTAGTTGAAGTAGCAGCAGTAGTAGTACCCGTAGTAGTAATGGTTGTTGTAGTAGTAGCATTTGTAGTTGTAGTCTTAGTAGAAGCAGAAGTAGTAGTAGTAGTAGTTGGAGCAATAGTGGTAATTGTAGCAGTGATAGCATCTACTGTAGTGGTAGTAGAAGTAGTAGAGTAGTAGTAGGACTAGGACTAGTAGTAGTATTAGTTATTATAGTAGTAGAATTTGTAGTAAGTGTAGTAGTAGTAGTAATAGTCATAGTAGGAGTAGTAGTAGTAGTAATAGGAGTAGTAGTTGCATTGGTAGTGGCAATAGTAGTAGTAGGAGTAGTAGTAATTATAGTAGGAGAAGTATTAGGAGTATTAATAGTATTAGTATTAGTAGTAGTAGTAGCAGTACGAGCAGCAGTAGTAGTAGCAGCAACAGAAGTAGTAGTAGTAGCAGCAACAACAGTATTACTAGTAGTTAATATTGTAGTAGTAGTAGTCATATTAGCCGTAGTTGTAGTAGTTGTTGTAGTAGTAGTAGCAGCTGTAGGAGTAGCAGAAATAGTAGAAGATGTAGCAATAGTATCAGTAGTAGTAGCCACAGTAGTTGTAGTAGCATTACTAGTAGCAGTAGTACTAATAGCAACAGACGCAACCGTAGTAGAAGTAGTTGTGGTAGTAACAATTATAGTAGGATTACTAGTAGTAGTAGTAGTAATAGTAGTAGCAGCAGTCGTAGCAATAGTAGTAGTGGTAGATGTTATAGTACTAGCAGTAATAGGAGTAGTCGTGGTTGTAGTAGTAGTACTTATTGTCGCAGTAGTAGAAGTTGTAGCAATAGTAGGAATAGTTGTAGTAGTAGTAGTAGTAGTAGTAGTAGTAGTAGTAGCAGTAGTAGTTGTTGTTGTAGCAATAATTAAAGTAGGAATGGTAGTAGTGGTAGTAGTAGAATTAGTATTAGTAGTATTAGTATTAGTGGTAGTAGTAGTAGTAGACTCAGTAGTGGTAGTAGTAGTAGTTTTTAGAGTAGTAGGTGGAGAAGTAGTTGCAGTAGTAGCAGTAGTAGTAGTAGTTGTTGTTGTTGCAGTAGTAGTAGTAGCAGTACTAGTAGTTGTCGCATATGTAGTAGTAGTAGTAGTTGTGGTTGTAGTAGTAGTCGTAGTGGTAGTAGTAGTTGTTGTAGTAGTAGTAGCTATAGTAGTGGTTGCTGTAGTAGTAGTAGCAGTAGCAGCAGTAATAGTTGTAGTGGTAGTAGAAGTAGTAGAAGTAGTAGCAGTATTAGTTATTGTAGTAGGAGAATTTGTTGTAATTGTAGTAGCATTAGTAATAGTCAGAGTAATAAGAATAGAAGTAGAACCAGTAGGAGTAGTAGTAGTAGTCATAGGAGTAGTAGTAGCATTGGTAGTGGTAATAGTAGTAGTAGTAGTAGTAGTAATTGCAGTAGGAGATGTATTAGGAGTATTAATAGTAGTAGTATTAGTACTAGTAGTAGTATGAGCAGCAGAAGCAGTAGCAGCAAGAGAAGTAATAGTCGTGGTAGCAGCAGCAGTATTTCTAGTAGTTAACATTGTTGTAGTAGTGGTAGTCGTATTAGACGTAGTTGTAGTAGTAGTAGTATAGCAGCAGCAATAGTGGTGGTGGTAGTAGTAGTAGTAGCATTAGTAGTAGTAGTAGAGGTAGTAGTAGTTGTAGTAGTATTTGTAGTAGTACTAGTAGTAGCAGTAATAGAAACCATTGTAATAGTAGTAGTGGTGGTGGTAGTAGTAGTTGTTGTTGTTGTAGTAGTAGTAGCAGTAGTAATAGGAGTATGAGCAGTAGTTGTAGTAGTAGTAGTAGTATTTGTAGTAGTAGTTGTTGTTGTAGTAGACGTAGTAGTAGAAGTGATATTAGTAGTATTTGTAGTAGCAGTAGTAGTAGCCGCAGTAGTAGTAGCTGCTGTAGGAGCAGCATTAGCAGTAGCAGTAGTTGTAGTAGTGATAGTAGTAGTATTAGCAGTAGCAGTAGTAGTAGCCACAGTAGTAGTAGTTGCTGTAGTAGCAGCATTAGTAGTAGCAGTAGTTGTAGTAGTGATTGTAGTTGTATTAGCAGTAGCAATAGTAGTAGTAGTCACTGTAGCAGCAGTAGTAGTCGCGACCACTATAGTTGTAGTAGCATTAGTAGTAGCGGCAACAACAGCAGAAGTAGAAGTGTTCCAGTAGTGGTGGTATTTGCTGCAGCAGTAGTAATAGAAGCAATAATAGTAGCTGTAGAAGTAGTTGTTGCAGCTGTAGTTGTGGTAATAGTAGAAATAGTAGTAGTAGTAGCCATAGCAGCAATAGTAGCCGCCAGAGTGTTAGTAGTAGTAGTAGCAGTTGCAGCAGTAGTGATTCTTCTTATAGCAGCAGAATCAATACTAGTAGTAGTAGCAGTAGTTCCGAAAGCCATAAGAGTAGTAATAATAATAGTTGTTGTAGTAGCAGTCGTAGTAGTGGTAACAATTGTAGTAGTTGTAGCTGTAGTAGTAGCAATAGTAGTTGTCGTTGTAGCAATAGCAGTAGCAATAGTAATAGTGGTAGTTGTAGTAGTAGTACAAGTAGCAGAATTACTAATAGTACGAAAAGAAGTAGTAGTAGTAGTAGTAGTAGCAGCAGCAGTAGTAGTATTAGAAATAGTAGTAGTTGTTGGATTGGTGGTAGTAGCGACGACGGTAGTAGTAGCTGCAGGAGTAGTAGCAGTAGTAGTAGTTGTTGTTGTTACAGTAGTAGTTGCAGTAGTAGCAGTAGAAGTTGTAGCAGTAGTAGTTGTTGTAGTAGTAGTAGCTGTAGTAGTCATAACAGTGGTAGTAGTTGTAGCTATAGTTGCAATGGTAGTAGTAGTGTAGCGACAATAGTAGTAGCTGTTGTAGCAGAAGTAGGAAAGTAGTAGTAGCAGTAGCAGTCATAGGAAAGTAGCAGAAGAAATAGTAGTAGTGTAGCGACAATAGTAGTAGCAGTAGCAGTAGTAGCTGTAGTAGAAGTAGTAGTGATAGTGGTAGTAATAGTTGCAACAGCAGCAATATTAGTAGGAGTAGCAGCAGGAGTAGTAGTAGTAGTAGTCGTAGTTGTTGTTATTGTTGTTGTAGTAGTAGTAGCAGTAGCATAGTAGTACTAGTAGTAGTCGTAGTTGTGGTCATTGTTGTTGTAGTAGTAGTAGCAGTAGCATATTAGTACTAGTAGTAGAAGTAGTTGCAGCAAAAGCAGTAGTAGTAGTAGCAAGGGTAGTAGCAGAATCACTAGTTGTTGCAGTAGTTTTCATAGTAGTTGCAATAGTAGCATCAATAGTAGTAGTAATAGTTGAAGTAGTAGTAGTTGTTGTGGTAGTATTATCAGTAGGAGTAGTAGTAGTTGCATTAGTTGCTATATTAGTTATAGTAGAAGTAGTAGCTGTTGAAGTAGTAGTATCAATAGTAGTAGCAGTAGTAGTTGTTGTTGTAGTAGAAGTAGTAGCACTAGTACTAGTAGTAGTAATAGTAGTAGTAGTAGTAGTAGTAGTAGTAGTAGTATCAGTAGCAGCAGCAGCAGTAGTCGTAGTAGTCACAGTAGCAGTAGCCGTAGTAGTAGTTGTAGTAGTAGTATCAGTAGGAGAAGTGGAAGGAGTAGTAGTATTGGTAGAAGAAGCAACAACAGAGGCAACAATTGTAGGTGTTGTGGTAGTAGTAGCAGTCTCAGTAGTAGTAGTAGTTGCAATCTGAGTAGTATTAGTATTAGTAGCCGTATCAGTAGCAGCAGCAGCAGCGGTAGTAGCCGAAGCAGTAATGGTAGCAATAGTAGTAGTTGTAGTAGTGGTAGTAGTTGTAGTAGTAATATAGCAGTAAAAGTAGCAGTAGCAGTAGTAGTAGTAGTCGTAGTAGTAGTTGCAACAATATTATTGTAGGAGAATTAAAAGGAGTAGTAGTATTAGTAGCAACATCAGCAATAGCAGTAGTAGTAGCAGTAGTTGTAGCAGTCTCAGTAGAGGTAGGGGTAGTAGCAGTAGCAACAGAAGTAGTAGTTGTTGTTGTTGTTGTAGTGGCAAGAGTAGTAACATAGTAGTACTAGAAATAGAAGTAGCTGCAGCTGTAGTAGTAGTAGGAGTAGCATAAGTTGTATTAGTAGCACTAGTTGTTGCAGTAGTTGATGTAGTAGTTACTGTAGTAGCATCAGTATTCGTAGTAACAATTGAAGTTGTAGTAGTAGTTGCAGTAGTAGCAACAGTAATGGTAGTAGTTGTAGCAGTTGCCGTAATAGTTGTAGTAGTAGTAGTAGAAGTTGAAGTAATAGTAGCAGCAGCAGTAGTAATGGTTGTAGCAGTAGTAGTGGCCGTAGTAGTTGTAGTAGAAGTAGTAGAAGTAGTTGTTGTGGAAGTAGTAGTAGTAGTAGTATGCACAGTAGTAGTAGCAGTAGCAGTAGTTGTAGTAATAGTATCAATAGGAGAAGTAGAAGGAGTAGTGGTATTAGTAGCAGCAGTAGCAACAGAAGCAACAGCAGGAGCAGCAACAGCAGCAGCTATAGTAGTAGTAGTAGTAGTAGCTGCAACAATAGTAGTAGCAGTAGTAGTAGTTGCAGTCTCACTAGTAGTAGTATTAGAAGACGTATTAGTAGCTGCAGCTGGAAGTGTAGCAGTAGTAGTAGTAGTAGCAGTAGTAGTAGCAGATGCAGAGACTGTAGTTGTTGTAGTGGAAGTAGTAGTAGTAGTCGTGGTTGTTGTTGTATTAGTAGTAGTAGTATCTATAGCTACAGCTGTAGTAGTAGTAGTAGTCATAGCTAAAGTAGTAGTAGTAGTAGTAGTATGAGTAACAGTAGGAGTAGTAGTAGTGGTAGTAGTAGTAGTAGAAGTAGCAGTCGTTGTAATAGGACTTGTAGTAGCAATAGTAGTAGTAGTTTCAATAGCACCAGTAGTAGTAGTATAAGAAGTAGCAGCAGCAACAGTAGTAGTAGATGTAGAAGTAGCAGTAATAATAGTAGTAGTAGTAATACTAGTAGCAGTAGTGGTAGTAGTAGTAGAAGTAGTAGTAGTAGTAGTGGTGGTGGTGGTAGTAGTAGTAGTCGTTGTTGCACTAGTAGTAGTAATAGCGGCAGAAGTAGTTGCAGTAGTCATTGTAGTAGTAGTAATAGCAGCAGAAGTAGTTGCAGCAACAGTAGTTGTTGTTATAGTAGTATAGTGTTCGTACTAGTGGTAGTAGAAGAAGAAGTAGGAGTAAGAGTCATAGTAGGAGTAGTAGTAGGCATATTAGTATTAGTAGTAGGAGTAGTAGTTCGTGTAGCAGTAGTGGCAGTAGCAGTAGCATGAATTGTGTTGGTAGTAGTAGTTTTAGCGGCAACAAGAGTAGTAGTGGTAATAGTAGCAGCAACAATAGTAGTAGAAGTAGCAATAGTTGTTGTAGCAGTAATAGTTGTAGACGTAAAACTTGAAGCAATAGTAGTTATTGTAGTCGAAGAAGTTGTTGTAGTAGTATACGTAGTAGTAGTATCAGTACCAGGACTAGCCAGTGTAGTAGGAGTACTAGCTATTGTAGGAGCAATAGTTGTAGCATAAGTAGGAGGAGGAGGAGGAGTAGTAGTAGTAGTAGTAGTAGTAGTAGTATTACTAACAGTATTAGTCGTAGAAGTTTTGGTACTAGTAGTATTATAGTTGTAGTTTTTAGTTATTGTGGTATTCTTACTTGTCGTTGTTGTTGCAGTAGTAGTAATTGTTGTTGTAGCAGCAGTAGTAGAAGTAGCCATTGTAGTAGTAGTTGCAATAGTTGTAGTAGTAGTAGTAGTAGTAGTAGTAGCAGTAGCAAGATCAGTAGCAGCAGCAATAGTAGTAGTAGCAAGTGAAGTTGCAGTAGCACTAGTAGCTGTAGTAGTTGGGGTAGTAGTAGTTGTTGTAGCTGTTGATGCGAATGTAGCAGTAGCAATAGTAGTTTTAGTAGTAGAAGTAGTAGTATTAGTAGTAGTACTAGTTGTTGTAGTTGAAGTTGTAGCAGTAGTGGCAATAGTAGTAGTAGTAGTAGTAGTAGTAGCAGTAGCAAGATCAGCAGCAGCAGCAATAGTAGTAGTAGCAAGTGAAGTTGCAGTAGCACTAGTAGCTGTAGTAGTTGGGGTAGTAGTAGTTGTTGTAGCTGTTGATGCGAATGTAGCAGTAGCAATAGTAGTTTTAGTAGTAGAAGTAGTAGTATTAGTAGTAGTACTAGTTGTTGTAGTTGAAGTTGTAGCAGTAGTGGCAATAGTAGTAGTAGTAGTAGTAGTAGTAGCAGTAGCAAGATCAGCAGCAGCAGCAATAGTAGTAGTAGCAAGTGAAGTTGCAGTAGCACTAGTAGCTGTAGTAGTTGGGGTAGTAGTAGTTGTTGTAGCTGTTGATGCGAATGTAGCAGTAGCAATAGTAGTTTTAGTAGTAGAAGTAGTAGTATTAGTAGTAGTACTAGTTGTTGTAGTTGAAGTTGTAGCAGTAGTGGCAATAGTAGTAGTAGTAGTAGTAGTAGTAGCAGTAGCAAGATCAGCAGCAGCAGCAATAGTAGTAGTAGCAAGTGAAGTTGCAGTAGCACTAGTAGCTGTAGTAGTTGGGGTAGTAGTAGTTGTTGTAGCTGTTGATGCGAATGTAGCAGTAGCAATAGTAGTTTTAGTAGTAGAAGTAGTAGTATTAGTAGTAGTACTAGTTGTTGTAGTTGAAGTTGTAGCAGTAGTGGCAATAGTAGTAGTAGTAGTAGTAGTAGTAGCAGTAGCAAGATCAGCAGCAGCAGCAATAGTAGTAGTAGCAAGTGAAGTTGCAGTAGCACTAGTAGCTGTAGTAGTTGGGGTAGTAGTAGTTGTTGTAGCTGTTGATGCGAATGTAGCAGTAGCAATAGTAGTTTTAGTAGTAGAAGTAGTAGTATTAGTAGTAGTACTAGTTGTTGTAGTTGAAGTTGTAGCAGTAGTGGCAATAGTAGTAGTAGTAGTAGTAGTAGAACTAATAGTAGTAGCAGTAGAAGTAGTCGCTGTTGTAGTAGTAGTAGTATCGGCAGTAGTAGTAGTCGTAGAAGAACATGTAGTAGTAGTAGCAGCGACAACAACTGTAGTAATAGTAGTACTAGTTGTTGTAGTATTAGTTGTAGCAGTAGCAACAACAGTACTAGTAGTCATAGCAGCAGTATCTGTAGTAGTAGTAGTCGTAGTAGTAGTAATAGTAGTAGTGGTAGTAGCCGTATTAGTAGTAGGAGTAGTAGTAGTATTTGTAGTAATAGTAGTAGCAATGGGAGAAGTAGTCGTAGTTGCAGTAGTAATAGTCACAATAGCAGTAGCAGCAACAGTAGTAGCAGTAGTAGCATTAGTAGTAGTACTAATAGCAGTAGTACTACCACTAGTACTACTACTACTACTAGTAGGAGGAGGAGGAGGAGTAGAAGTAATAGTAGCAGTAGTTGTAGTAGCAGCAGCAGTATTAGTAGTAGTAGCAGTGGTAATAGTGGGAGTAGTAATAGGAATAGGTGTGGCAGTAGGAATAGCAACAGAAGTAGTAGTAGCAGTAGTAGCAATTGTAAGAATAGTAATAGTCGTAGTAGTAGCGGTTGTAGGATTAGCAGTTGTCGTACTAAAAGTCATAGTTGTAGTAGTAGTGGGAGCAGGAGGAGGAGGAGGAGTAGTAGTAACAATAGTTGTATAGTAGTAGTAGTAATTTTACAAGTAGTAGTTGGTGCATCAGTTGTAGTTGCAGAGTGGTAGAAGAAGTAGTACTAGTACTAGCAGCAGTACTGCTTTCAGTAGGAGTAGTGGTTTCAATAGTAGTACTGGTACTAGTAGTAGTACTAGTAGTAGTAGTAGAAGTAGTAGTAGAAGTCGTAGTAGTAGTAATAGTTGTAATAGTAGTAGTAGTAGTGGCAGTAGTAGTACTAGAGGTCGTAGTAGAGGTAGTAGTAGTAGAAGTAGTAGTAATGGTAGTAGTAGTGGTAGTAGTAATAGTTGTGATAGTAGTTGTAGTAATGGCATAATACTTATAGTAGTAATAGTAGCAGAAGTAGTAGCAGTGGAAGAAGTCGTAGTAATAATAGTAGTAGTAGTAGCAGCAGCAGCAGCAGCAGCAGCAGTAGTAGTTGTACTAGCAGTTCTAGTAAAAGTAGTAGTAGTAGTAGAAATAGTAACAGCAGTAGTAATAGTAGTAGAAGTAGTAGTAATAATAGTAGTTGTAGTAGTAGTAATAGTAGTAGTAGTAGTAGTAGTAATAGTAGTAGTAGTAGTAGTAGTAGTATTAGAAGTAGTAGTAGTGGTAGTATTAGTGGTAGTAGCAGCAATAGTATATTAGTAATAGTAGTAGAAGTACTAATAATAGTAGCAGTAGTTGTAGATGTAGGAGTAATAGTTGTAGTGGATGTAGTAGTAATAGTAGTTGTAGTAGATGTAGTAGTAATAGTAACAGAAAAGGTAGTAGAAGCAGGAGCAGTAGTAGGAGGAGGAGGAGAAGTAGTGGTAGTAGCATAAGTAGTAGTAGATGTAGCAATAGAAGTTATAGTAATAGTAGTAGTACTATTAGTAGTAGTAGTAGGAAATTAGTGGTTGTAGTAGTAATAGAAGTAGTAATAGTAGTAGAAGGAGCAGAAGTAGTAGTAGTAGTAGTTGCAATAGTAGTAGTCGTGCATATAGTAGTAGTAGTTCCAATAGTAGTAGTCGTGCATGCAGTAGTAGTAGTAGTAATAGTAGTAGTGGTGATGGTGGTGGTAGTAGTAGAAGTAGTAGTAGTTAGAGTAGCAGCAGCAACAATAGTAGTAGTAGCAATAGTAACAGTATCACTAGTAGTTGTTGTTGTTGTTCTTGTCGTTGTTATTGTTGTGGTAGTAGTGGTAGTCATAGTGGTAGTAGTACTAAGAGTAGTACTTGAATTTGTAACAGCATTTGTAGTAGTTGTGGTAGTAGTAGTATTAGTAGTAGCAACAGTAGTAGTAACAATAGCAGTAGTTGTTGTAGTAGTAGCAGTTATTGTTGTTATTGTACAAGTAGTAGTACTAGTAGTGGTAGTAGTACTAGGAGTAATAGTAATAGTGGTAGTCGAACTGGAGGTAGTAGTAGTAGCACAAGTAGTAGTAGTTGCAGCAGTAGTAGTGGTAGTAGCAGCAGTAGGAGCAATAGTAGTCATAGTAATAGTAATAGTACTAGTGGTAGTGGCCATATTATAAGTATGAGTAGCAGAAGCAGTAGTAGTAGGAGCAAGAGTATTAGTTGCGACTACTAGTGGTACTACTACTACTACTAGTGGTACTAGTGGTAGTAGTAGTACTACTACTAGTGGTAGTAGTAGTACTACTACTAGTGGTAGTAGTAATACTACTACTACTAGTAGTAGGAGTACAAGTAATAGTAGTAGTAGTAGTAGCAGTAGTAGTAGTAGTAGTAGTAGCAGTTCTAGCAGTGGGAGTAGTAGTAGGAATAGCTATGGCAGTAGGAATAGCAGTAGGTGTAGTAGTAGAAGTTGTAAGAATAGTAATAGTCATAGTAGTAGCGGTAGTAAAAGTCATAGTTGTAGTTGTAGGAGTAGGAGTGGTAGTAGCAATAGTAGTATAGTAGTAGTAGTACTAGTAGTAGTAGCACTAGTGGTAGTAGTAGTAATTGTAGAAGTAGTAGTTCGTTCATCAGTTGTAATTGCATAGTGGTAGAAGTAGCAGTAGTGGTTTCAGTAGTAGTATTAGTAGTAGTAGTAGTAGTAGTAGAAGTAGTAGTAGTAGCACTAGTAGAAGAAGTAGAAATAGTAGTAGTAGCGGCAGTAGTAATAGTTATAGTCGTAGTAGCAGTGGTAGTAATAGTTGCAATAGTGGTAGTAGTATTAGCAGTAGTAGTTGATGTAGCTGTAGTAGTTGTAGGAGTGGTAGCAGCAGTAGTATTTGTAGTAGTAGTAGTAGTTGAGTAGTTGTAGCAGTCGAAGCAGCAGTAGTGGTAGCCATATTTGGAGATGCAGTAGTAGTTATAACGTTAGTAGCAGTAGTAGTAGCTATAGTAGTAGAAGAAATAGTAGAAGTAGTGGTAGTAGTATTGGTAGCAGTATTCATACTGGCATCAGTATTCGTGGTAGCTATAGTAGCAATAGCAGTAGCAAAAGTAGTGGTAGAAGTAGTAGCAACAATAGTAGCATTAGTAGGAGTAGTAGTAGCTGTAGCAGAAGAAATAGTAGTTGTTGTAGTAGAAGAAGTAGTTGTAGTAGGAGATATTGTAGTAGTGCTAGTAGTAGTAGTAGAAATCGTTGTCGTAGTAGTAATGACAATCATAGTCATAGTAGTAGTACTAGTGATAGTAATAGTAGTAGTGTGGTAGTAGTAGTTGTTGCTGTAGTAGTAGTGGTAATAGTAGTAGCATCAGTACTAGCAGCAGTAGTAGCAGTTATAGTAGTAGAAGAGTAATAGCACTGTAGTAGTAGCAGCAATTGCAGTACTGGCAGCGATAGTAGTTGTTCTAATAGTAGTAGATGTAGCAATAGCAGTAGCAGTCATAGAGGTGGTTGTAGTTATAGTTGTAGTTGCAATAGTAGTAGTTGTGGCAGTCATAGGAAAGTAGCAGTAGCGTCCGTAGTAGTAGCAGTGGTAGTAATAGTTGCAGTGTTAGTTCTAGTAGTTGCAGTGATAGTTGCAGCAGCAACAATATTAGTAGGAGTAGCAGCATGAGTAGTAGTAGTAGTAGTACTAGTACTAGTAGTAGTAGTAGTAGTCGTAGTAGTTGTAGTGGAAGTAGCAGTAGCATAGTAGTACTAGCTGTAGAAGTAGCTGCGACAACAGTGGTAGTAGTAGTAGCAAAAGCAGTAGCAATAGTTGCTTTAGTAGTTGCAGTAGTAGCATCAGTAGTAGTAGTAACAGTTGAAGTAGTAGTAGTAGTATTTGTAGTAGTTGCTATAGTAGTTGGAGTAGAAGTAGTAGCTGTTAAAATAGCAGTATTAGTAATGGAAGTAGCTGTTAAAGTAGCAGGAGTAGTAGTAGTTGTAGTAGTAGTAGTAGTAGTAGTACTAGTAGTAATAGTAGTACCAGCAGTAGTAGTAGTAGTACTAGTAGTAATAGTAGTACCAGTAGTAGTAGTAGTAGTAGTAGTAGTAGTAGCAGTACTAGCAGCAGTAGTAGTAGTCAAAGTAGCAGTAGCAGTAGTAGTAGTATCAGTAGGAGTAGTAGAAGGAGTAGTAGTATTAGCAGTAGAAGCAATAATAGACGCGACAATTGTAAGTGTTGTGGTAGTAGTAGCAGTCTCACTAGTAGTAGTAGTTGCAGCAATAGTATTAGTTGCAGTTGCAATCTCAGTAGTATTAGTATTATTAGCTATATCAGTAGCAGCAGCTGGAGGAGCGGCAGCCGCAGCAGTAGTAGTTGTAGCAGTAATAGTAGCAATAGTAGTAGTTGTGGTAGTGGTAGTCGTTGTAGCAATAGTATAGCAGTAGTAGTAGTAGCCGTAGTAGTAGTTGTAGTAGTAGTTGTAGCAATATTATTGTAGGGGAAGTAGGAGTAGTAGTAGCATTATCAGTAGATGTAGTAGTAGTAGTTGTTGTTGTTGTTGTAGTGGCAGTAGTAGCAGCATAGTAGTATTAGAAGTAGAAATAGCTACAGCTGTAGTAGTAGTAGGATTAGCATAAGTTGTAGTAGTAGCACTAGTTGTTGCAGTAGTTGATGTAGTAGTTATAGTAGTAGCATCAGTAGTCGTAGTAACAGTTGAAGTAGTAGTAGCAGTAGTGGTAGTAATGGTAGTAGTAGTAGTAGTAGCCGTAGCTGTTGCAGTAGAATAGTAGAAGTAGGAGTAGTGGTAGTAGTAGTAGTAATAATAGTAATAGTAGTAGTTGTTGTTGTTGTTGTACTAGTAGTAGTAGTAGTAGTAGCAGTAGAAGTAGTTGCAGTAGTTGTATCAGTAGGAGAAGTAAAAGGAGTAGTGGTACTAGTAGCAGCAGTTTCAAAAGAAGCAGCAGTAGCAGCAGTAGTAGTATCAACAACAATAGTCGTAGTAGTAGTAGTAGTTGCAGTGTCAGTAGTAGTAGTATTAGTAGTCATATTAGTAGCAGCAGCTAGAAGAGTAGCAGTAGCAGTATCACTAGTAGTAGTAGTAGTAGTAGCAGTAGCAGACGCAAAGACTATAGTTGTTGGAGTGGAAGTACTAGTAGTAGTCTTTGTTGTAGTAGTAGTAGTAGTAGTAGTATGAGTAATAGTAGGAGTAGTAGTAGTGGTAGTAGTAGTAGAAGTAGTAGTCCTTGTAATCGGACTAGTAGTAGAAATAGTAGTAGCTGTAGCAGTAGCACCAGTAGTAGTAGTTGTAGTAGTAGCAACAGTAGTAGTAGATGTAGAAGTAGTAGTAATAATAGTAGTAGTAGTAGTACTAGTAGCAGTAGTGGTAGTAGTAGTAGAAGTAGAAGTTGTAACAGTAGTTGTAGTAGTAGTAGTAGTAGTCGTTGTTGTACTAATATTAGTAATAGCAGTAGAGGTAGTTGCAGTAGTCATTGTAGTAGTAGTAATAGTAGTAAAAGTAGTTGCAGTAGTAGTAGTTGTATTTGTACTAGTAGTAGTAGAAGAAGAAGTACTATTATTACTAATACTACTACTATTACTGCTACAACTGCTGCTGCAACTATCACTACTGCTGCCCTCCTAGTACTACTAGTCCTACTACTACTACAACAATAACAACTATTACTACTATTACTTCTGCTTCTTCTACTGCTATTTCTCCTACTACTCCTACTACTACTACAATCGCTACTACTGCTGCTCCTAATGCTGTTGCTGTCGCTACTACTATTACTGCTATTTTTATTCCTACTACTACTACTACCACTACTTCTACAGCTACTCCTACTAGTACTCCAAGTACTACTACGATTACTATTACTATTGCAACACCTGCTACTACTAGTACCTTTACTACTACTACAACTACAACTATCGCTACTACTACTTCCACTACTACTCCTACTCCTATTACCACTCCTCCTACTACTAATACAACATCTACTACTACTACTACCGCTATTAGTACTACTACAACTACTACTACTACTACAACAACAACTACTGCTAATACGACTACTACTACTGCTCCTACTTCTTCAACAACTACTACTACTGATGCTACTACTATGACTACAACTATTACTTTTGCAACTATTGCTGTTGCTGCTAATCTTACTACTTTCACTACTATTACTACGACTGCGACTACCACTGTGCCTTCTCCTACTATTACCATGACTACTACTCCCACAACTATTGCTACTACTACAACACTAGTACTACAAATACTACTACTTGAAGTACTACTACTCCTACAACTACTACGATTAATACTACTAATACTACAACTACTGTCTGTACCACAACTACTACTCGTACTGGAACAACTGCTACTCATACTACTGCCATTACTTCTAATATTACTCCTACAACTACTACTACTCCTCCTATTACTGCTACTACTCCTACTGCTACGACCATTACTACTACTACTACAATTAATACACATTCTCCTACTACAACTACTAATTCTGCGAATACTACTTCTCCTACTACTACACTAATACTTCTACTACCAATACTACTAATACCGCTATTACTACTACAACAAATACTACTACTCATATAATACTATTATTACTACTACTACTACTACTACTACTACCAGAACATCTACTACTACTTCTACTACTCCTGCTGCTGCAGCTACTACTTCTACTACTACTGCTGCTGCTGCTGCTATTACTACTCCTACACTTACTACTACTACTACTACTAATGCTACCAATGGAACTACTACTGCTACTACGATGACTACTACTACTACGACTACAACCACTACTACTACTACAACTACTACTACTATAGCTAATACTACGAGTACTACTACTGCTACTGCAACTAGTAGTACTACGATTCTAACCACTGCTACTACTAATGCCACTGCTACTGCTACTGCTACTACAACTATTACTATTACTAATACCACTACTACTGCTACTACTACTACTACTGCTGCTGCTGCTACTGCTGCTACTACACCTACTAAAGCTGCTACTGCTCCTACTACTACTACCACTCGAACTACTACTACTACTACTGCTGTTGCTGCTACTGTTGCTACTACACCTACTAAAGTAGCTACTGCTCCTACTACTACTACCACTCGAACTACTACTACTCCTCCTACTACAACTACTGCTGCTACTCCTACTAATACTTCTATTACTACTACTACAACTCCTACTACTACTATTACTCCCATAAATCTTCCTACCGCAACAGTAGTAGTAGTAGTACTACTACTACTATTATGGCTACGGCCACTACTACAACACCAATTGCTACTGCAACTTCTACTTTTGTTTCTACTGCTACAAATACTAGTACTACTAGTACCACTTCAACTACTATTGTAACTATTTCTGCTACTACTACTACTACTACTTCTTCAACTACTACTATTTCTACTCATACTGTTGCTACTGCTACAATCGCTATTACTACGACCACAACTACTATTGCTATTACTACTACTACTCCTACAACTACTACAATGACTACTACTGCAACTACTACTATTGCTGCTACTGCTACTACTAATCCAATAATGACTACTACCACTAATACTGTAACTACTACAACTACTTCTGCTGATATTACTGCTACTACTACTACCACTGTTACTACTACTACTGCTACTACTATAGCAACTACAACTATTGCTACCACTACTGCTATTGCTACCACAACTATGACTGCTACTTCTGCTACTACTACCCCTATAATTATTACTTCTAATACTATTGCTACTGCTACTACTACTATTGCTACTTCTACTGCTGCTGCTACTGCTACTGCTACTACTACTATTTGTGTTGCTACGGCTACTACTTCTACTTCTACTTCTAATACTTCTATTAATGTTGCCGCTACAACTAGTGCTACTACACAACAGTTGTTGTGACTACTACAACTATAGCTTCTACTACTCCTGTTGATGCTCTTACAACTACTGCTGCTGCTGCTGCTCTTGCAACTACTACAACAACTACTAATACAATGACCACTACTACTATTACTATGAGTATGGCAACTACTACTTCTGCTACTACTACTAATACAACTACTGCTACTACTACTACCATTGCAGCTACTACTACTACTACGACCACCACCACCACTACTACTACTACTACTGCTAGTAGTAGTAGTACTACAACTACTACCACCACCACTACTACTATTACTACTACGACTGCAACTACTACTACTCCTACAGCTACTATTATTACTAATACTACTATTATTACCACGACTACTACTACAAACACTACTACTACTTCCACTACTCCTAGTACTACTACTTCTCCTATTACCGCTACTATTTATACTACTTCTAATGCTACTTTTTCTACTACTCTAACTATAACTATTATTACTGTACTACTGCCACAGCTACTACTACTACTACTACTACTACTACTACGATTACTACTGCTACTACTACTACTTCTACTGCTACTCCTACTACTACTCCTCCCCCTACTACTACTACTATGACCACTATTACTAATGCTACTATGACTGCTGCTACTAAAACTATAACTATTAATACTTCTCCTGCTTCTACGGCTACTACTGCTACAACAACAACTACTACTACTCCTTCTCCTATTACTACTCATACTGCTACTACTACTACTACTACTACTACTACTACTACAGTTGCTAGTACTAAAACAACAAGTACTACTACTTCTTCTATTGTTACAACTACTTCTTCTACTACTACTACTAGTACTTGTATTACACCTAGTACTATGACTAGTATTACTACTAACACTACTACTGCTACTTATACTACACCTACTACTACGACTATTATTACTACTACTACTCCTACTACTACTCTTACCACTATGATTACAACTGCTACTCTCACTCTTATTATTACTCCTACTACTACTCCTACAACAACTACTACTGCTACTACTACTTTTACTACTAATACTACTATTACTAGTAGTTGTAGTAGTAGTACTACTACTATTACTACTACATCTACTGCTAGTAGTACTAATTCTACTACAACCACTTCTACTACTTCATCTTCTACTACTACTCCTATTACTAGTACTTCTATGACTACTACAACTACTAACCCTGCTACTGCAATGACTACTACTCCTACTACTACTATAACTCCTACGACTGTTACTACTACTACAACGACTACTACAACTATTACTACCTCCAATACTACTATTACTACTATTGCTACAACACTACTACTAAAACTACTACCTCTAGTACGACTTCTACTACTAATACTACAACAACTACTACTCCTACAATTACAACTAATACTCCTACTACTACTACTGCAACTACGACTACATCTATCACTTCTGCTAGTACTACTACCACTACTACTGTTACTACTATTACTACTCCTACTACTACTACTATTTCTACTGCCACTACTACTACTTATGCTTCTGCTCCTACTACTACCACTACTGCTACAACAACAACTACTACTATTGTTACCACTACTACTCCTACTATTACTTCTACTACTATTACTGCTACCATTACTACTGCTTCTCGTAGTCCTATTACTACTCCTACTACTAGTACTACCACTAATACTGCTACTACTCTAACTATTACTACTACAAATACTACAATTACTATTACTACTAATACTACAATTACTATTACTACTAATACTCCTACTACTAGTACTAGTACTTCTAGTTCTATAACTATTACTACTACTACTACTACTACTACTACTCCTGCTAGTGCTACTATAATTACTACTACTGCTGCTGCTACTGCTACTACAAAAATGACTACTACTACTACTACAACAACTAATCCAACTACAACTATTACTCCAACTACTAGTACTACTACTACAGCTACTACTACAACTACTCAGAATAATAATAATAAGAATAATACAACTACTACATTTACTACTACTGCTACTACTTCCATTACTGCAACTACTACTATGACTACTACAACTACTACTACAGCTACTACAACAACAAGTACTACTACTACTACTACTACTGCCACTGCCACTACTTGCACTCCAATAGCAACTACTGCCACTCCTACTACTACTAATACTACAACTAATACAACTACTTCTCCTCCGATGACTACTACTGCTCCTACTGCTACAACTACTACTCTTAAAACTACTACTACTCCTAATATGACTACTAATGCTGCCTCTACTACTACTAACCCGTACTACTACACTACTACTTCTACCACCACTACTACTAATATTGTTGTTACTACAACTGCCACTGCTGCTGCTACTACTACTACTACTGCTACTACTGCTACTACTACTACTACTACTACTACTACTACTACTACTACTACTACTACTACTACTACTACTACTACTACTACTACTACTACTACTACTAGAAATAGTAGTAGTGTTGTAGTATTAGTAGTAGTAGTAGTAGTAGTGGTGGTGGTAGTCGTAGTAGTAGTAGTAGTACTAATATTATTATTATTAGTAGTAGTAGTACTAGTAGTAGTTGTACTAGTAGTAGTCGTATTAGTAGTGGTAGCAACAACAACAACAACAGCAGTAGTAGTAGTGGTGGTGGTGGTGGTAGTAGTAGTAGTTGTTGTTGTTGCTGTTGTTGTATTAGCAGTAGCAGTTGTAGTAGTAGCAGCAGCAACAGCAGTAGTGCTGGTAGAAGAAGAAGTAGTAGTAGTAGTAGTAGTAGTAGTAGTAGTAGTAGTAGTAGTACTAGTAGTAGTAGCAGTAGTAGAAGTAGTAGTAGTAGTTGTCGTCGTCATCATCATCGTAGTAGTAGTAGTAGTAGTAGTAGTATTGTTGTTGTTGTTGTAGTAGTAGCGGTTGTAGTAGCAGCAGCAGTGCTGGTTGTAGTAGTTGCAACAGCAACAGTAGTAGTGCTGGTAGAAGTAGTAGTAGTAGTAGTAGTAGTAGTAGAACTAGTAGTAGTAGTTGTCGTCGTCATCATCGTAGTAGTAGTAGTAGTAGTATTGTTGTTGTTGTAGTAGTAGTAGCGGTTGTAGTAGCAGCTGTAGTGCTGGTTGTAGTTGTAGTCAGAATTGCAGCAGTAGTAGCAGTAGCAGTACTGAGAGTAGCAGCTATAGCAGTTCTAGCAGTAGTAGTAATGGTAGTAGTTGTTATTATACGAGTAGTATTTATTTTAGTAGTAGCAGTCGTGGCAATAGTAGTTGCAGTAATAGTAGTAGCAAAAGTGTTAGCAGTAGTACTATTAGTAATAGTAGCAGAAGCAGTCGTAGTGGCAGTAGCAGTAGTAGTACTTGCAGTAATAGCAGTAGTAGAAGTTGTAGTAGTAGCATTAGCATCAGCAGCAAGAGCAGCGGTAGCCATGGTAGTACTAGCTCTAGTGGTATTAGTAGTAGTAATAGCAGCAGTAGTTGTGGAAGTGGCAGAATTAGTAGTAGAAGTAGCGGTAGTAATAGTAGCAATAGTAGTAGTGGTTGTAGTAGTAGTAGTAGTTGTAGTAGTAATGATAGGAGTAGTAGTAGTGATAGCAGTTGTTGTGGCTGCTGTAATTGTAGTAGTAGTAGTGATAGCAGTTGTTGTGGCTGCTGCAATTGTAGTAGTAGTAGTTGTAACAATAGCAGTAGTAGTCGAAGTATTATTAGACATAGTAGTAGTAGAAGTAGTTGCAATAGTATTCACAGTAGTAGCCGAAGTAGAAGTAGTAGTAATACTAGTAGTATAGTAGTAGTAGAGGAACTAGTAGCAGTAGTAGTAACAGTAGTAGTAGCAGTATCAATAGTCATTGTAGCTGTAGTAGTACTAGTAGTATTAACATTAGTTGTTGCTGCAGTAGTAGTAGTACTAGTCGTAGTAGCAGTTGTAGCTGTTGCAGCCAGTATTAGTAGCAATAGTATTAGTCGTAGTAGAAGTAGTAGCAATAGTTGGCCATTGTAGCAGAAGTAGTATTAGGAGTAGTACTAGGAGGAGTAGCAGTAGAAGTAGTAGTAGTAGTATAGTAGCAGTAGCTGTAGCAGCAGCAGCAGCAGCAGTAGTAGCGGTAGTAATTGAAGTAGTAGTAGCAATAGTAGTAATAGGAGTAGTCATAGTAGTAGGAGTAGCAGCAATAATAGCAGTAGAAGTAGTAGTAGTAGTAGTAGTAGTAGTACTAGCAGTAACAATAGTTGTAGTAGTAGCAACAGTAGACGAAGTAGTGGTAGTAGGAAGTAGTACTAGTTGTTACTGTAGGAGAAGTAGTAGTAGTAGAAGAAGAAGAAGTAGTTGTAATAGTAGTACTAGTAGTAGAAGCAACATTTATTGTAATAGTAGTAATAGGAGTAGCAACAGCAGTAGTAATAGTGTTAGCTGTAGCGGCAGAAGTAGTAGTTGGAGAAGTCGTAGTTGTAGTAGCAATGGTAGCAACAGCGACAACAACAACAACAGTTATAGTTGTAGTAGTAGTAGTAGCAGTGGCAGTAGCAGCAACTGTAGAAGTAGTAGTAGTAGTAGGACTAGTTGTAGTATTATTTGTAGCCGAAGTAGTAGCTATACTAGCAGTAGTAGTTGTTGTTGTTGTTGTAGTGGCAGTAGTAATAGCAGCAGTAGTATTAGTTGTAGTAGTTATAGTAGTTGCAGCAATAGCAGCAGTAGCAGCAACAACTGTAGTAGTAGTAGTAGTAGAAAGAGTAGTAGCAATAGCACTAGTTGTTGTAAGTACTTCTGATACTACTTCTTTGGATATTAACATTGCTGCTGCGGCTGCTACTACAACTGCTCCTGCTATTGTGGCTACTGTAGCTACCATTGCTACTACATTTACAACAACTAATACTACTTCTACATTTACCTCTATTACTGCTACTATTACTAACACAACTATACTGCTATTGTTTCTACTACTGCTACTACTACTACTACTACAACTACCACTACTACAACTACTGATATAGCTACTACTACTACCACAACTATACTACTACTGCTTCCACTACTACTACTATTAGTACTACTACTTTTGCTACTACTGCAACTACTACTACTACTACCACTATTGCAGATAAAACAACTATGACTACTACTACAATTACTATTACTACTTCTGCTACTACTACGACTGCTACTACGACTGCTACTACTGCTACTACTACTTCTAACACAACTGCTGCTACTGCTATTAGGACTACTGGGATTGCAACTACTACTACTGCTATTACTACTACTATTAAATTCAACTACTACTACTAAAACTTATACTACTAATGCTATTGCTGCTGTTGCCACTACTGTTACTGCCCCTACCACTACTTCCTTTCCTACTACTAGTACTTCTACGACTAATACTGGTACTACTGCTACTACTATTACTACTACTAATGCTACTGCTACAACAACAACAACAACTGCTACTGCTACTATTATTGCTACTGCTTCTGCTACCACTACTATGACTGGTACAACTTCTACTACTACTACTATTAATACTACTACTACTACTACTATTAGTACGACTGCTACTACTACTGCTACTTTTGCTATTACTACTTTGGCTATTAACACTACAACTGCTGCTACTGCTACGACTACTACTACTACTCCTGCTGCTGTAGCTACTGTTGCTACTACATCTACTACAACTATACTGCTATTGCTTCTACTACTACTACTACTACTAGTTCTGCTACAAGTAGCACTGCTACAACTACTGGTGCTACTGGTACTACTTCCACTGCTACAACTATTAGTACTATTGCTTTTACTACTACTGCAACTTCTGCTGCTACTACTACTACACCAGATACGACAACTATGACTACTTCTACGATGACTACTAATACTTCTGCTACTACTGCTACTACTATTACTGCAGCAACTACTACTACTATTATTACTACAACTACTACAAAAACTACAACTGCCACTACTACTACTACTACAACTTTTCCCACAATAACAACCACTACTGCTTCTCGTACTGCTACGACTACTGCTACAACTACTTCTACTACCTCTTCTTCTGCTACCGCTGCTACTACTTCTATAACTACCTCTACTACTACTATAGCTACTACTACTGCTGCTCCCACCACTACTACTACTATAGATACAGCTATTGCTACTACTAGTACAACTACTGTTGCAATGGCTACTACAGCTACCTCTACCGATATTCCTTCTGCTACTACTACTAATAATACTACTGCTACCACTATTACGGCTATTGCTACTTCTACTTCAATTACTACTACTACTACCATTACTACTTCTACTTCTATTACTACTACTGCTACTACTACTGCTGCTACTACTACCTCTACTACTGCTGATGTTACTACTACTGCTACTATTACTACAACAACGAGTACTACTAGTACTACAACTACTTTAACTACTAGTACTTCCACTCATACTACTATTGCTACCACTACTACTACAACTGCTGCTACTACTGCAACTATTGCTACCACTACTACTATGACTACTAATCCAACTACTACTACTAAAACATATACTACTAGTACTACTGCTGCTATTACTACTACTGCTATTGTTCAACTACAACTACTTCTTTTCCAACTACTACTACTTGTGCTACTAGTATTGGTACTACTACTATTATTACTATTACTGCTGCTACTGCTACAACGACTATAGCTACTGCTACTGCTACCACTACTATGACTGGCACAACTGCTAGTACTGCTTTTATTAGTACTACAACAACTACTACTATTACTATTGATTTTGCTGTGACAACAACAACAACTACCGCTACTATTGCTCTGACTACTGCTATTGCTACTGCTACTACAACAGCTACTGTGGCGGCTACTAGTAGTACTACTATTACTACAACTATAATTACAACTACAACAACAACTACTACTATTACTATTACTACTACTAGTACTACTACTATTGCTAATACTATTACTACAACAACACTATTACTTATGCTGCTATTGTCACTACTACTAGTGCGGCTACAACTACAGTTGCTATGACTATTGCTACTACTATTGCTGTTGCTCTTACAACTACTACTACGAACGTTGCTAGTACCACTGCTACTACTACTACAACACAACTACTTCACTGCTGTTGTCACTACCACTAGTGTTGCTACGACTACTATTGCTGTGACTACTGCAACTACTTCTGCTACTACTGCTACTGTTCCTCTTACAACTATCACTGTTGCTGTTGCTACTATCACTATTACTAAGACAATTACCACTACTGCTTCTACTAGTACTACTACTACTACTACTATTAATGCTACTACTATTACTACCACTACTACTACTATTTCTACAACTATTACTACTGCTGCAACTACTACTACTATACTACTAATGCGACTAGTGCTCCAACAACCACTATTACTATTGCTAAAGTTATGTCTGCTACTGCTATTACTACTACTGCTATTTGTACTACTATTATAACTAGTACTACTACTTCTATTATTTTTGCTACTACTCCTACCACTTGGGTTGCTACACGCAATGCTACTCCTACCACTAATACTACTTATACTACTACTACTGCTACTTCTGCTACTAGTACTACTACTACTCCTACTACTTGTATTACAACTACTGGTCTTCTACTACCACTACTACTACTACTGCTACTGCTACTGCTACTACTACTCTTGCAGCTACAACTTCCACTACAACTATTTCTACTACTACAGATACTACTATTACTACTAGTACAACTCCTACAGCTATTCGTGCTATTACTACTACGACTACTGCTATTGCTGCTACTACTATTGCTGCTACTACTTCTACTACTACTACTTCTACTGCTACTACTGCTACTACTACTACTACTAATAATACTATTGTTGCTGCTGCAACTACTGTTACTACTGTGGGTAATACTGCTGCAATTGTTACTGCTACTTCTAATATGGCTAATAATAATAATATTACTTCTACTACTACTTCTACTTCTACTACTACTACTGGTTCTATAGCTGCTACTACTAACTATACTATAGCTACTACTACTATGGCTATAATACTTCTACAGCTACTATGACAACTACAAGTTCTACTACAGCTACTACTACAATAACAACAACTACTACTACTGCCACAACTACTAATACAACTACTTTCGTTGCTACTGCTGCTACTTCTACTACTACTACAACTACATCTCCTACTACTTCTACTACTACTATCACTACTAATGCAACTATACTACTACCGCTTCTACAAATACTACTACTACTACTTTTCAAACTATAACGAGTACTACTACCTATCCTGTTACTACCACTCTTGCTACTACTACTACTACTACAACTACTAGCATTGCTGCTACTACTACTACTACTACTACCACAACTTCTACTACAGCTTTGGTTGCTACTTCTACTACTACTACTACAACTAGTACTGCTACTACTGCTACTACTAGGACTACTGCGACTACTACTACTGCTGCCACTGCTACTACTTCTACTACAACAACTACGACTACTGCTACTATTGCGACTACTATTACTACTTCTCAAACAATAACTAGTACTACAGTAGCTACTACTATTATGGCTACTTCTTCTACTACTACTCCTACTGCAACTACTACTTCTGTTACTACTGCTACTACTACTCTTGCTACTACTAACGCTAGTACTACTGCTGCTGCTACTACTACTACCCCAACTACTACTACTTCTATAACTATGGCTTTAACTACTACTACTTATACTAATACTATTGCTACAATTACAACTGCTACAATTGCAACAACTAATACTGCTGCTGCTACTACTACTAATTTAACTACTACTACTACTACTACTGCTTCACTACTGCTACTACTACTTCTTTTCCTATTCCTACTACTTATGCTACAACTACTATTTCTACTACTACTACTATTACCACTACTACAGCAACTGCGGCAAGGACTACAACTGCTGCAAGTACTACTATTACTTCTACAACTACTGCTACTACTACTACTTTTGCTACTGCTACTACTACTATTGCAGCTACAACTTCAACTACTAGTACTTCAACTACTACTGGTACTACTACTACTACAACAACTACTACAGTTGTTGCTACTACTTCTACTACAACTACTGCTACTGCTACTACTACTATTGGTGGTACTACTTCTACTACTACTACTTCTGCTACTACTACTGCTACTACTACTACTACTAATACTACTACTACTACTATTATTACTACTACTACTATCGTTACTGCTGCAACTACTACGACTACTATGGGTACCACTACTTCTACTTCTACTATGGCTATTAATACTACTACTACTACTACATCTATTATTACTACTACTAGTAGTACTATAGCTGCTACAACTAATTCTAGTACTGCTACTACTAATACTACTACTACAAGTTCCACTACTACTACTACTATTCCAACAAAAACTACTACTACTACTACCAATACTACTATTACAACTGTTGTCGTTGCTACTGCTGCTACTACTACTACTACATCTACTACTACATCCCCTACTCCTTCTACTACTACTACTTTTCAAACTATAGCAAGTACCACTACATATCATACTACTATCACTCCAGCTACTACTACTACTACTACTACTACTATTACTACTATTGCTACTACTAGTACTACTACTACTACTACTTCTTCTACTACAGCTACTGCTGCTACTTCTGCTACTACTTCTAATACTGCTGCTAGTATTGCTATTACTGCTACTACTGCTACTACTACTGCTGCTACTACTGTAACAATTGTGACTACTACTACTACCACCCAAAAAATAACTACTACTACTACTATTACAGCTAATACTACACTAGCTACTACTACTATGACTATAACTTCTACTACTACTTCTACTGCTACTGCAACTACTACTTCTTTTACCACAGCTACTACAACACCTGCTACTACTACTGCCACTACTACTGTTACTTCTACTGCTACAACTACTACCCCAACTACTGCTCTACTACTACTACTACTTGTACAAATATTGCTGCTACTACTTCTACTGCTACAACTACAACAACTGCTACTATTGCTACTACTACTGCTGCTACGACTACTAATACTGCTGCAACTACTGCAACTACTACTAGTGCTACTACTATTGCTACTATTACTACCACTACTGCTACTACTACAGCTACTACTACAACTACTACTACCACTACAACGACTGCGACAACAACAACAACAACTACTATTGTTACTACTACTACTACTACTACCACTTCTACTACAATTGCTACTATCGATTCTTCTGCTAAAACAATTGCTACCACAACCACTACTATTCTGACTGCAACTACTACTATTGCTACTACTACTACAACAACTACTATTACTACTACTACTTCTACTACTACAACAACTACTACTGCTACTACTGTAGCTTCTACTCGTTCTACTACCGTTACTGCTACTACCACTACTACTTCTACTGCTACTACTACTACTACAACTGCTGCTACTACTGCTACTACTACTATTGCTACTACTACTGCTACTGCTTCGGATGCTAATTCTACTAGTACTACTTCTATTAGTACTATTATGCCTACTAATACGGCTACTACTATTACTACTACTATTACTACTTCTACTCCTACTCCTATTGGTAAACCTTCGACAACTCCTACTACTACTACTACAACTATTACTACTACTACTACAACTACTACTACTACTCCTCCTCCTACTAATGCTGCTGCAACAACAACAACAACTACTCCCGCTACTGCTACTACTTCTACCACTATAACAACTATACCTACAACAACTGCTACTATTGCTACAATTACACCTACTAATACTACTATTACTACTACTACTATAGGGAATACTACTACTACAACAACAAAACTGCTTCTATTGCTGTTGTCGCTGCTACTTGTGACACTACAACTAGATTTGCGGTGACTTCTGCTACTACTACTGTTACTACTGCTACAACTGCTCTTACAACTACTACTATTACTAATGCTCTAGCAACTACTGCTACTGCTACTACTACAATGACCACGACTACTACTACTACTACGAGTATTACTACTACTACTTCTGCGACAACAACAACAACAACAACTACTACTACTGCTACTACTAATACTATAATTGCGGCTACTACTACTAGTACTACTAGTACTACTATTACTACTACAACTACAACAACAACAACAACAACTACTACTACTACAATTATTACAACTACTGTTGCAAGTACTACTATTACTATTACTATTACTCAAACTTCTACAACTACTATTATTACTACTTCTACTGCTACTAAAACTATTACTATTACTACTACTCCAGGTACTACTACTCGTACTGCAACTACTACTACTACTATTACTATTATTGCTACTACTTTTACTACTTTTACTGCTATTTCTCCTTCTACTTCTACTACTACTCCTACTCCTATTACTATTCCTACTATTACTACTACTACTACAACTACTTCTACTACTACTATTGCTGCTATTAGTGCCACTATGACTACTTCTACTACAACAACTACGGCTACTGCTAATACGACTACTACTACTACAACTACTTCTTCAACTACTACAACAATCGCTAAAACTAAAACTACTACTACTATTACTTCTACTGCTATTACTACTACTGCTACTAGTCCTACTACTATTGTTGTTGCTGCTGCTACTTCTACTAATACTACTACAACTACCACTACCCCTTCTACTACTACTCCTTCTCCAACTACTACTGCTGTTGCTACTCCTTCTGTTACTACTATTACTACTGTTGCTCCTACTACTATTACTACTGTTGCTACGGCTAACACTATTACTACTGCTGCTGCTGCTACTGCTTCTATTGCTATTGTTACTACTACTATTACAACAAATGCTGCTTCTACTACTAGTACTACTACTATAACTACTAATACTCCTCCTCCTCCTGCAATAACAAATACTGCTACTTCCTACTATCACTACTACTCCTACTGCTGCTACTACTGCAACTACTGCTACTACTAGTACTACTACTATTACTTCTTCTAATTATGTTACTGCTGCTACTCCAGCTATTATGACTACTACAACTATTACTCCTCCTCCTATTACTACTACGGCTACTACTACTACTGCTACTACTATCGCTACTGCTACTACAACTACTCCTACTACTACTACTACTACAACTACTACAACTACTGCTACTACTACTTCCACTATTACTTCTACTACTACTTCTACTACTACTAGTACTACTACTACACCTAGTACTACTTCTACTACTATAGCAACTATTGCTACTATTTCTGCTACTACTACTACTATTGCTACTACTAGGGCTGCAACAGCTGCAACTGCTACTACGACTAGTACTATTACTACTGCAACTACTGCTACTATTGCTGCCACTACTGCTACTGGAACAACCACTAACAATAATACTACTAGTACCATGACAGCTACAACGACTACTGCTACTGTTACAACTACTCCTAATAGTTCTTTTACTACTGCTATTACTATTATTACTACTACTACTACAACTACTATTACTACTATTACTACTGTTGCTACTGCCACAGCAACAGCTATCACTACTACTACTTCTATTATAACTACTACAACTACTACTACTATTGCTACTATTACTACCATTACTTCAACTACTACTACTTCTGCTACTTCCACTACTGCTGCTGCTACTACTATTAGTAATAGTACTAGACCTAGTACTACCATGGCTGTCGTAGCTCTTGCCGCTAATACTAATGCTACTATTACTGCTACTTTAACTTCTACTACTTCTACTACTACTATTGCTGTAAGTACTACTATTGCTACTACAACTTCTACTACTTCTACTACTAATATTACTGTAAATACTACTACTGCTACTACTACTACGACTACTTTTACTACTACTACCACTAGTACTACAGCAACCATTTCTGATACTACTATTACTGTTACTACTATTGCTGTTACTGCTACTACTAAAACAAATATTATTCATACAATAACAACAACTACTAATACTACCACTAGTACAACTTCTATAGCTGCTACTCTTAGTACCTCTACTGCTACTACTGCTTCAACTGCGACTACTACTACTACCAGCACTACTGCTACTGCTGCTGCAGCGACTACATCTGCTACTACTGCTACAACAACAATAATAAAAATGATAACAACAATAACTACTACTACTGCTGCTGCTGCTACTACTACTACTACTACTACTACTAATAATAATACATCAACTACTACTACAACTCCTACCACTACTATGATTACTACTACCACTACTACTGCTACTACAACAACTACTACAAGTACTAGTACTAAAACTTCAACTATTATTACTACTATTGCTGCTACTATTGTTGCTACAGGTGCTAAAACTATTACTATTACTAAAACCAATACTGTAGCTACTACTAATGCTGCTGCTGCTACTGCTGCTCTAATGCTGCAACTGCTACTACTACTACCACCACTGCTACAAATATAACTCCTACTAGTACTCCTACAACAACTGCTACTACTACTACTACTACTACTACCACTACTTTTACTACTACTTGTACTACTACTGCTGCTGCTACTATTACTCCAACTACTACCACTACTACTACTACTAGAACTCCGATTGCTACTACTATTACGACTACTAAAACGCCTCCTACTACTACAACTACTGCTACCACTACTGCCGCTATTCCTATTACTACTACTACTATGACTAATACTACTAGTACTACTAATATTACGACTACTACTGTTACAGCAGCTACTACTACTCCTACTACTACTCCTACTACTACTACTCCTACTACTCCTACTTGTACCTCTACTGTTCTTACTATTACTACTATCGCTACTACTGCTACAACTACTCCTACGACTACTATAACTAGTATTATGACTACTGCAACAACAACAACAACTACTACTACTACTACTATTACCACCACTAATACTACTACAAGTACTACTGCTAGTGCTACTACTATTACTACTGCTACTACAACTACTACTCCTACTATTACTATCACTACTACTCCTACTACTACTACTACGACGACTACAACTACTTCTCCTGCTACTACCACAACATTAACAACAACAACTACAACCACTGCCATGCCTACTACGACAACTTCGGCTGCCTCTACTACTAGTACAACTACTACCACTACTACTTGTACTACTACTACTACTACTACTTGTACTACTACTACTACTACTACTACTATTACTACTACAACTATTACTACTAATACTACTACTCTTACTACAACTACTAGTCCTACTACCATTAATACTACTAATACTATTACTACTACAACTTTTACTACTACTACTATGACGCTTACTACTACTATTTCTACTACTAAAGCTACTACAACTACTACAATTACTACGACTATAACTACTATAACAAATCCAATTGCTATGACTACTAAACCTACTACTACAACTACTTCTATGACTCCTACTACTACAAATACTACTTCTGCTCTAGCTACTACACCTACTACTACAACTACTACTCCTGCTGCCACTATTGCTACTCCTAATACTACTACAGCAACTCCTACTACTACTTCTAATCTTACTATGGCTACTACTTCTGCTACTACTACTACAACTACTACGACTACTACCGTAACAGCCACTATTGCTACTACGGCCACTACAACAACTATTATTACTACTACTAAAACTCCTACTACTAATATGACTACTATGACTACTGCTCGCACTACTACTACTGATTTACTAATACTAATGTCACTATTACTACTCCTACTACTACTGCTACTACTTCTACTGTACTATTACTACTCCTACTACTACTGCTACTATTACTACTCCACCAACTACTGCTCCTACGACTACTACTACTACACCTACAACTACTACCACTACTATACCTACTACTACTACCACTACAACTCCTACTACTACTACTACTACTACAACTCCTACTGCTACTATACTACTCCTATTGCTACTACCACTACTCCTACTACTATTGGTATGCCTACGACTACTACTTCTACTCCTACTACTAGTACCACTATAACTCCTACTACTACTTCAACTATTACAATGGCTACTTCTACTACTACTACGACCACCACCACCACTAGTACTACAACAACAACTACTACTACTATTAGTACTACTACTAATAAAACTCCTATAACTATGACTGCTACGACTATTGCTTCTACTACTACTACTACTACTACTAAAATTACTACAGCAACTACTACAACTACAACTATAACAACTACAGCTATTGCTACTACTTCTACTACTATTGCCTCTACTACCGCTACTGCTACTTCTACTATTACTACAACTATTGCTTCTACTACTACTACTACCACCACTTCTACTACTGCAAATACTGCTACTACTACTACTACTACTACTTCTACTTCTATGACTACTGCTACTGCTTTTACAACAACTACTACAACTATTTCTACTACCATGACAACTACTACTGCTGCTGCTGCTGCTACTTGTACTACTTATACAGCTACTATTGCTACTTGTACTGCTACTACTACTACTACTACTACTACTACTACTATGGCTGTGTTACTGCTACATCTACTATTGTAGCTATGTTACTACTACAGCAGCTATTGCTACTCCTACTACTGCTACTACTATTACTACTTCTATGAGTAGTATTAGTTGTAGTAGTAGTAGTAGTTGTTGTTGTTGTTATTGTTGTTGTTGTTGTTGTTGTAGTAGTAGTAGTAGTAGTAGTCATTGTAGTTGTAATAGTAATAGTTGTAGTAGCTATAGTACTAATTGTAGTAGGTTCTATAGTAGTAGTAATAGTAGGAGTTGTTGTTGGAGTAGTGGTAGTAGCAGTAGTAGTAGTTGTAGCAGTAGTAGGAGTAGGAGTAGGCGTAGGAACAATAGTATTCATGGAAGTAGTAGTAGTAGTACAGATAGAAGTAGTAGGATTAGAGTTGGAAAAGTAGTATACATAGTAGTAGTAGTAGTAATAGTATAAGTAGTTCTAGTTGTAGTAGGAATAGTCATGGTCATAGTAGTAGTAGTTATTGTAGTAGTAGTTGTTGTTGTTGTTGTAGAAATATTAGTGGTGGTAGTAGTAGTAGTAGTAGTAGTAGTAGTAGTAGTAGTAGTAGCAGCAGCAACAGTTGTAGTAGTAATAGGAGTAGTCACAATAGTAGTTATAGTAAGAGCAGCAATTGTAGTACTTATTGTAAAAGCAACAGCAACAGGAGTAGTAGTAGCAGGAGTGTTAGGAATAGTTGTAGCAGTAGCAATAGTAGTAGGTGTAGTTGTAGTAGTAGTAGTAATAACAGTAGTAGGTGTGGGGGTAGGAGTAGTAGTAGGAGTAGTACTAGTTGTTGTAATAGTATTAGTATTAGTTGTAGTTGTACTAGTTGTAGTAGGAGTAGTAGTAGTACCAATTGTTCTAGTAGTAGAAGTAGTGGTAGTAGCAGTAGTAGTAGTAGTAGCTGTTGTTGTTATTGTTGCAGTACTAGCTATAGTAGTACTAGTAGTTGTTGTTGAAGTAGTAGTAGTTGCAGTAGTAGTAGTTAGAGTAGGGTAGTAGTAGTAGGAGTGGTAGAAGTAGTAGGAGTTGCAGTAGGGGTAGTAGCAGGAGTAGTTTGAGTAGTTGTAGTAGTAGTAATAGTAATAGTAGTAGTAGTAGCAGCAGCAGCAGCAGTAGTAGTAGTAGTCATAGCAGTAATAGTAGTAGTAGTTGTAGTAGTAGAGATAGTAGTGTAAATCATACTAGTGGTAGTAGTAGTACTAACAGGACTAGTTGTAGTTGCAGTAGGAGTAGTACTTGTAATAGTAGTAGTAGTAGTAATAGCAACAATAATAGTGGCAGCAGCTGTAGCAGATGTAGTTGTAGTAGTAGTATTCATTATAGTAGCAATAGTACCGATAGTA
>RXID01011294.1:622017-645528 GCA_005019695.1 Trichopus zeylanicus subsp. travancoricus
GTAGTAGTAGTAGTAGTAGTACCAGAAGTTATAGTTGTTATAGTAGTAGTAGAAGTAGTAGTAGGAGCAGTAGGAGTAGTTATCGTACTAGTAGTTGTAGTAGTAGTAGTATTAGTAGTAGTAGTAGTAGTAGTAGTAGTAGTAGTGGTAATACTAGCAGCAGCCGAAGTAGTAGTTCTAGTAGAAGTGTTAGTAATAGTAGTAGTAGGAGTAGTAGCAATAATAGGACTAGCAGTAGCAGTAGTAGCAACAATTGTAGTTGTGGTAGTGGCAATAGTTGTAGTTGTAGTAGTAGTGCAATAGTAGTGCATAGTAGTAGCAGTAGCAGTTGTCGTAGAAGTAGTAATAGTAATTGAAGTAGTAGTAGTAGTAGTCACAGCAGTAGTAATATTAGTAGTAGTAGTTGTTGTTGTTGTTGTAGTAGTGGTATAGCAGTAGCAGTAGTAGTTGTAGTTGAAGAGGTAGTAGTAGTAGTGGTAATAGCAGCAGTACTAGCAGTATAGTAGCAGCAATAGTAGTAGTCATGTTCATATCAGTTGCAATAGATGGAGTAGTAGTTGTAGAAGTAGTAGTAGCAGTAGTAGCAGCAACTGCAGCAGTAATAGTAATAGAAGCAGTAGTTGTAGAAGTACTTGCAGTTGTAAGAGTAGTAGCACTAATGGTAGGAGTAGTGGTAGTACAAGTTGGAGTAGTAGTTAGCGTAGCAGTAGAATTAGTTGTAGTAGCACTGGTAATAGTCGTAGTAGTAATAGTGGCAGTAGTAGTAGTAATAGTAGTAGTAGCAGTCATAGTAGCAGTTATAGTAGTAGTAGGAGTAATAGTAGTAGTAGGAGTAATAGTAGTAGTAGTAGTATTAGTAGAAGTAGTTGTAGTAGGAATAGAAGTAGTAGTGGTAGTATTAGGAGTAGTAGAAAGAGTGGTAGTATAAGTAATAGTAGTTCATGTAGCAATAGTAGTAATAGCAGCAATAATAGAGCAATAGTAGTAATAGTAGTAGCAGTAGTAGTTGTAATTGTTGTTATTGTTGTTGTTGTTGTTGTTGTTGTTGTTGTAGTAGTAGTATTAGTAGTAGATGTAGTAGAAGTAGTAGTTGTTGTAGTTGTAGTTTTAGTAATAATAATAGTAGTAATAGTAGTAGTAATAGTCATTGTAGTTGGACTAGCAACAGCGCAGTAACATGAGTAGTAGTAGTAGTAGTAGTAGCAGTTATAGTAGTAGTTGCTGTTGTAGTAGTAGCAGTAGCAGTAGCAGTCGCAGCAGTAGCAGCATTGCTAATAGTAATAATAGTAGAAGCAGCAGTTGCAGTAGCAGTAGCAGCAGTACTGGTCGTAGTAGTAGTTGAAGTTGTAGTTGTTGTAGTAGTTGTTGTTGTAGTAGTAGTAGTCGGAGTAGGTTTAGGAGTAGGTGCGGTAGAAGTAGTAGTAATAGTAGTGGTAGTAGTAGTAATAGGAGTTGCAGTGGTAGTAGTAGGAGTTGTAGTAGATGTAGCAATAGAAGTAGTAGCAATAATAGTAGAAAGAATAGTAGTATTAGGAGTGGTAGTAGTACTAGTAATAGTAGTAGCAAAGCAGTAGTAGTTGTACTAGTAAAAATAGTATTAGTAGTAGTAGTGGTTGTAGTGGTTGCAGTACTAGTTGTTGTCGTACTAGTAGTTGCAGTAATAGCAGTAGTAGTGGTAGTAGTAGTAGCAGCAGTGATAGCTGTTGTTGTAGTAGTAGTAATAGCAACACTAGTAGTATTATTATTATTATTAGTAGTAGTAGTAGTAGCAGTAGTAGGAGTAAGGAGTAGTAGTTCACATAGCGCCAGTAGCAGTATTAGCAGTAGTTGTTGTAGTTGTAGTGGTAGTAGTAGTAGCAGTAGTAGTGGTGGTGGTGGTGGCAATAGTAGTGGCAATAATAATAATAGCAGTCATATTAGTGGTAGTAATAGTATAGTAGAAGGGGAAGTTGTAGTACCAGCATAAGCTGTAGCAATAGGAGAAGGAATACGTCTACTAGTAAGAGAAGTAGGTATAGTCCTAGTAGTAGCGGTAGCAGCAATAGTAGCAGCTGCAGCGGCAGTAGTAGTAGAAGCAGTTGCGGTAATAGTAATAGCAGTAGTAGCAGCAGCAGTAGAAGTAGTATTAGTAGTAACCATAGTAGTAGTAGAAGAAGAAGTATTAGTAGTAATAGTAATAGGAGTAGTAGCAGCAGTAGAGCAGTAGTACGACGATAGAAGTAGCAGTAGTAGTAGTAGTAGCAGAAGTAGTTGCATTAGTAGTAGCAATAGTAGCAGTGAGAGTAGTAGTAGTAGTAGCAGAAGTAGTTGTAGTGGTCGTACTAGAAGTTGTAACAATAGCAATAGTACCAGTAGTAGTAGCTGTAGCAGTAGTGGCAGTAGTGGTAGTAGCAGCAACTATTGTAGTAGTAGTAGTAGCAAGAGAAATAGTTGTAATAGTAGTTGTAGTAGTACTACTACAAATAGTGGTAGTTGTAGTAGTAGTTGTTGTTGTTGTAGTAGTAACAAGGGTAGTTATAGGAGTTGGGTTAGTAGTAGGAGCAGTAGTAGTAGTAATTGTAGTAGTGGGTGTAGTAGCAGTAGTAGCAGGAGGAGTAGTAGGAGTAGCAGTAGTAGTAGCAGTAGTAGTACTAATAGCAGTAGAAGTAGTAGTAGTTGTGGTAGTTGCCGCAGCGGTAGTAGTAATAGTAGTAGTATAAGCAGTAGTAATCGCAATAATAAGAGTTGTCGCTCTAGTAGTTGTAGTAGTTGTAGCAATAGTAGTAGAAAAAGAAGTAGTAATAGTAGTAGTAGTAGTTGTTGTTGTAGTTGTAGTATTTTTAGTAAATAGGTGTAGTAGTAGTAGTTGCTGTAGTAGCCATAATAGTAGTAGTAGTAGTAACAGAAGAAGCAGTTATTGTAGTAGTAGTAATAGTAGTAGTAGTAGTAGTGACAGTAGTAGTAGTTGTTGTAGTAGTAGTAGAGATGCTAGTAATAGAAGTAGGAGTAGTAGGAGTAGTAGTAGGTGTTGTCGCCTCCGCAGCAGTAGCATTAGTAGTTGTTGTAGAAGTAGTAGCAGTAGAAGTAATAGTAGTACTTGTAGTAGTAGCAGTAATAACAGTAGCAGTAGTTGTAGTAATAGTAGTAGTAGTACAAGTAGCAGTAGTAGAAGTAGTTGTACTACTTGAAGTGGTTGTAGTTGTAGTTGTAATAGTAGCAGTATCAGTAGTAGTAGTAGTAGTAGTAATAGTAGTAGAAGTAGTAGGAGTAGAAATAGAAGTAGTAGTTGCAGTCGTAGTAGAAGTAGTAGTTGTACCAGTAGCAGTAGCAGTAGTAGCAGTAGTAGCAGCAGTGGTACTAGTAGTAGCAGTAGCAGTACTAGTAGGTAGTAGAGCAATAATAATTGTAGTAGTAGTAATAGTAGAAGTAGTAGTAGCAGTAGGAGTAGTAGTTGTATATTTAGTAGTAGTAGCAGTTGTAGTATTAGCAGAAGTAGTTGGAGCAGTACTAGTAACAGTAGTAGCAGTAATAGTAATAGCAGTTGCAGTAGTACCAGTAGCAGCAGCAGCAGTAATAGTGGTAATAGTAGAAGTAGCAGTAATAGTAGTAGTAAAAGAACTAGCCGTAGTAGTAGTAACATTAGTAGTAGTATTGACCGTAGTTCTGGTAGCCACGTCATAGTAGTAGTAGTAGTAGTGGTGGTAGTAGTAGTAGAAGCAGTAGCAGCAGTAGAAATGGTAGTAGCAGCAGTAATAGTTGTAGTAGCAGTAGAAGTAGCAAAAGCACTCATAGCCATAGTAGTAGTACTACTACTATTGCTACTAGTAATGCTACTACACCTTCCACTGCTACTACTACTGCTACTACTTCTGCTGTTCCTACTACTAGTACTACTAGTACTACTACAACTGTTACTACTACTGCTACTATTACTGCTACTACTACAATTTGTGATACACCTACCGCAACTACTACTATTACTAATAGTACTACTATGGTTACTACTACAACTACAATTAATACTACTACGATTATTTCAACTACGGCTAGTACTACTACTACTACTACTATTACTACTATTACTATTGCTACTACTACTTCTTCTTCTACTTCTACTAGTACTACGGCTGCTATTGCTGTTGCTGTCGGTAACGCAGATGCTACTTTTGCTACTATTACTAATACTACTACTACTGCTACTACAACTACTGATACGATTGCTACAACTTCAACTACTGCTACTACTGCTACTATTGCTGCTCTTGTTGCAACTACCAATACTACTACTACTACTACTACGGCCATGGCTCCTGCTACTACTTCTACTACTACTGCTACTGCTACTACTTTTACGACTATTGTTATTACTACTACTATTACTACTACTATTTCTGCTATTGCTACTAATAGTACAACTTCTACAACTACTTCTACTGCAACTACTACCACTACTACAACTACTTCTCCTACTACTGCAGCAACTACTACTACAACTACTTCTCCAACAACTGCTGTTACTCTTACTGCAACTACTGCTACTGTTACTGTTAATACTGCTACAGTTACTATTTCAATACTGCTGCTAATACTGCTGTTACTAATACTGCTACTGTTACTGCTAATACTGCTAATACTGCTAATATTACAACTACTACTACTAATATTACTACTACTTCCACAACAACTACTACTGCTACTTCTACTACTATTACTGCTATTACTGCTACTACTATTATTTCTACTATTGCTACTACTACTACTACTACAACAACAACAACTACTACAACTACAACGACTACAACAACAACAACTACTACTACTACAACAACAACTAATACTACTTTTTCTACTGTTTTGCTATTGTTACTGTTACTTCTGCTACAGTTACTTTTGCTATTGTTACTATTATTTCTGCTACTATTACTTTGACTGCTACTATTACTGTTACTTCTACTACTGTTATTGCTCCTGTTTTTGTTACTTTTGCTATTGTTAATGTTACTGTTACCACTAGTATTACAACTACTACTACTTCCACAACTACTACTACTGCTACTTCTACTACTACTACTACTGTTACTGCTACTGTTGCTTCTAGTATTACAACAACTACTACTAATACTACTACTACTTCAACAACTACTGGTACTGCTACTTCTGCTGTTACTACTACTACTTCTGTTACTGTTACTGCTAGTATTACAAGTACTGCTGCTGCTACTACTGCTGCTGCTGCTGCTGCTACTACTACTGCTGCTACTACTACTACTTCCACAACTACTACTACTACTACTTCTACTACTACTACTACTACTATTACTATTATTGATACTCTAACTACATCTCAAAACTATAGCTATTGCAACTACTACTACTACTACTAATCCTACTACAACTTCTCCTTCTACTACTACGACTACTACTTCTATTACTAGTGCTACTACTACTACCGATGTTGATGCTTCTGCTACAATTGCTACTACTACTGTTGCTACTACTACTACTACTAGCACTACTACTTGCACTACTACTGCCACTGATACTACTACTTTTACTACTACTACTACTACCACCACTATTATTGCTACTACAGCTACTAAAAGCACTACTTCTACAATTACTTCTATTGCCACTACTGCCACAACTACTACTACTACTTCTTCTAGAACTACAACGATAAGTACCACTACTACTTCTCATACAACTACTACTACTACTACAACTACTGCTACTACTAGTAGTACTATCACAATTACTACTATTACTACTATTGCTACTATTACCACTACCACAACAACTACTACTGCTACTACTGCTACTGCTACTACTGTTACTCCTCTGCTGCTGCTTCTACTACTACTGCTACTACTGTTGCTGCTTCTACTATTACTTCTACTACTACTACTATTACTACAGCCACGACCGCTACTACTACTACTATAACTACAGCAACTACTGCTGCTATTACTTCCACTACTACAATTGCTACAACTATTATTAGTCCAACTACTACTGCTACAACTGCTACTACGACTTCTGCTAATATTAATACTACTACTACTACAACAACGACTACTACATCTGCCAATACTTTTGGTACTACTACAGTTCCTACTACTACTACTACTATTACTACCGACGCTACTGCTACTACGACTATACTACTCCTACTACTACTGCTACGGCTACTACTACTACTACTACTACTATTGCTGCTAGTGCTAATACTACTGCTACTACTACTGCTACTGCTACTACTACTACAACAACAACTACTACTACTACTACTAATACTGCTACTCCAACTACTTCTCATACTACTACGACTAATGCTATTGCTACTGCTACTACTATTAGTACTTCTCCTCCTCATCCTACTATTACTGCTACTACTAATGCTACTACTACTACTATTGCCACTACTACTATGGCTGCTGCTGCTGCTGCTACCACCACAACATGAACTAATACTACTATAACTCCTGCTACTTCGGCTACTGTCGCTATAACTTCTACTACAAATTCTGGTAATACTAATACTACCACAACAACAACTACTACTACAATTGTTGTTACTACAACTACTAATACTAGTGCTACTATTGCAACTACAGCAGTTGCTACTACTACAACTACTACTAATGCTACTACTTCTACTACTGCTAGTACTTGTACTACAGTTGCTGCTGCAACTACTATCGCTAGTGCTATTGCTGCTGCTACGACTACGACTACTACTGCTGCAGGTACTACTATGACTACTACTACTAATAAGACAGCCAGTACTACTACAACTACTAATGCTCCGACTCCTCCTATAACTACTGCGACTACTACTACAATAACTGCTACTACTACTAATACTATGGCTGCTACCACTACCTCTACCACAACTACTAGTACTCCTACTACCACTACTACTTCTAATACTACTGCTGCAACTGCTACTCTAACTACTTCTCTTACCACTACAGCTACTGCTACTGTATGTCCTACTACAACAACAACTACTACTACTACTACTTTTATGACTACTGCTGCTACTACTACTCTACTACTGCTTCTACTATTACTGCTACTACTGCTTGTACTACTTTTGCTGCTATAGCTACCACTGCTACTACTGCTGCTGCTTGTATTACTACATCTGCTACTGTTGCTGCTTCTACCACTACTTCGGCTACTACTACTGCGACAACTGCTACAAGTAATACTACTACTACTACTTCTACTAATACTATTGATGCTGCTGCTACAACTTCTATTACGGCTACTACTAAAACTAATTATAATACTACTACTACTACTCCTCCTACTACTAGTACTTCTCTTAATACAATTGCTACTACTACTACTATTACTACTCACACTACTGCTACTGCAACTTCTACTACTACTACTACGACTGCTACAGCTGCTACTACTACTACTACGACTATTGCTACTGCTACTACTACTTTTACTACTACTACTGCCACTACTATTGTTGTTACTACTACAATCAATACTAGCGCTACCACTACAACTACTGCAGTTCCTGCTACTGCTACTACTCCCACTACTAGTACTACTACCACTACTATTACTACTGTTGCTAGTGCTATTACTTCTGCTATGACTACCACTACTACAGCTGCAGCTACTACTACGGCTATTATTACTGCTACTACTACTACTACGGCTGTTACTACTGCTGCTGCTACTACTACTACAATTACTACCACTAGCTCTAGTGCAGCTACTACTTCTGTTACTGCTAATACTACTACTACCACTAATACAACTAACCCCTTCTACCACTACCATCATTGCTACTACTACTGCTGTTGCTACAACTATTACTACTACTTCCCCTACTTTCACTACTTCACAACTACTACTCCAATGTCTACTACTACTTTTACAACAACTACTACTACAACTACTACCACGACTACTACTACTACTACTACTACTACAACTACTATAACAACACTGCCAGCACGACTACTATTACTACAACTAATACTAATATTAGAACTACTACTTCTGCTGCTCAAACAACTACTGCTACTACTGCTGCTACAACTACTGCTACAGCTATTGCTACAACTAATACAACTACTGCTATTGCTGGTACTAGTACTACTACAGCTGCACCTGTTGTAGTTACTGCAGATGCTACATCTGCTGCTGCTACTACTACTACTACCACAACTACTACTACAGGTACTACTACTACTACAACCGCTATAGCAATGCCAACAAGTTCTCTTACTACAACAACTAGTGCTACTACTACTACTACTACTACTACTGCAAAGAATGCTACTTTTACTACCACTGCTGCTATTGCTGCTACTTCCACTATTACTGCTACTAGTACTACTACTACTTCTATTACTATTATTACTACTACTACTGTTACTACTACTACTGCTACTACTACTACTATTGCCACTACTTCAACTACTACTACTACCACAACTACTACTACTACTACTACTACTACTACTGCTACTACTACTACTACTACTACTACTACTACTACAATGACAACTACTGCTACTGCTACTCCAACTACTTCTCATACTACTACGACTAATGTTACTGCTACTGCTACTACTATTAGTACTTCTCCTCCTAGTCCTACTACTACTGCTACAGCTACAGCCACTGCTACTATTACTGTTGCTGCTGCTGCTACTATCACAACATGAACTACTACTACTATGACTCCTGCTACTTTTGCTACTGTTACTAAAACTTCTACTACAATTTCTGGTAATACTAATGCCAGTACTATTACTATTACAACTACTATGACCACTACTATCTCTGCAAACACTATAGCTACTATAGCTACTACTACTGCCATTGCTACTACTCCAACTACTATTGTTACAGCTGTTACTACTGCTACAACTATTGTTGCTACTGCTACTACTATTATTACTTCTGCTACTATTACTGCTACAACTATTATTCTTACTACTACTACTACAACTACTACTACTATTATGACTACTACAACTACTGCGACTACTTCTACTGCTACTACAACTACTACAACTAGTACTGCTATTGCAGTTGCTGCTACTTCTGCTAGTGTTATTGCTACTGCTACGGCTACTACTACGACCAATACTACTACTACTATTGCTGCAACTTCTATAACCACTATTAATACTAGTCCTACAACTACTAATGTTGTTACTATTCCCTCAACTGCTGCTACTAGTACTACTACTACTACTGGTACAAATCCTACTACTGCTTCTACTACTAGCTCCACTCGTACGACAACTACTACTACTGCGACTGCTACGGCTACTACTATTACTACCGCTACTAGCACCACTGCTATTGCTACCACTAGTACTATTACTACGGCTACTATTAGTACTGCTAATGGTACTATTACTTCTACTTCTACTGCTACTACTACTACTACTACTACTACTGCTGCTACTATTATTACTACTACTACTGCTACTACTACAACTACCACTACAACTACTACCAGTACTACTACTACTACTACTACTACTACTGCTGCTACTACTACTAGTACTACTAGTACTACGACTACTACCACTACTACTACTGTTGCTGCTACTGCTGCTGCTGTTGCTGCAGCTGGTGCGACTACTACTACCACTACTATTAATACTACTTCTACTAATGTTACTACTACTACTACTACTGTTGTTGCTGCTACTCTGCAACCGCTACTATTATTACTACTATTACTTCTACTGCTACTACTTCTGCTACTACTACTACTGCTGCAACGACAACGACTACTATTGCTATTGATACTGCTACTGCTACTACTACTACTCCTACTACTACTACATCATCTACAATGATTTCTATGACTACTACTACTGCACTACTACTACTACTACTACTACTACTACTACAACAGCTGCTACTACCACTACTACTGTAACTACTGTTACAACCACTACAACTTCTACTACTGTGGCTATTACAACAACTATTGCAACTTCTATTGCTGCTACTTTTGCTGCTTGTACTACTAATACTAAAACTGACACTACTGCTATTACTACAGCTGCTTGTACGACTACTACCACCGTTACTGATGCAACTGCTGTCCTGCTACTACTACCCCTGCTACTACTATTACTAATACTTTTGCTGCTGCTGCTGCTGCAACAACTACTACTATTGCTACCGCTGCTACTACTACTATTGCAACTAGCGCTACTGCTACTACAACTACAACCACTTCTACAAGTTCTGCTACTACTATGACTACTACTAAGACCACTACTACTACTGCTGCTACTGCTACAACTAATACCACTACTACAACAACTACAATTGCTAGCACAACTCAGATTACTGCTAGCAGTACTACTACTGCTACTGCTACTACTGCAACTACAGTAACTGCTTCTACTACTACTACTACTACAGTAACTGCTACTACTATGTCTACTACTACTGCAAATACTACTACTACTGATACTACAACTACTTCTACTTCTACTACTACTACTACTACTACTACTACTACTACAACTGTTACTACAACTGTTACTACTAGTACTACTACTACTATTGCTACAACTGCTACAACAACAACAACAACTACTACTATTATTACTACAACGATTACTGCTACTACTATTACTATTACTACTATTACTGCGACAATTATTTCTACTTGTACTACTACCACTATCGTTGCTGCTTGTGCTACTACTACTACTACTATTACTACTACTGCTGTTGCTACTACTATTACTACCACTGGTACTGCTACTACTACTACTACTACCACCACCACAACTTCTCCTACAATAACAACTACAACTACTTCTCCTGCTACCACTAGTGCTGCTACTACTTTTGCTACAAATACTACTGCTTCTTCTGCTACTACTACTACTACTTTTGCTACAACTACTACTACTACAGCAACAACAGCAACTACTACTGCTACTACTATTGCTCCTACTGGAACTACTAGTACAAAAACTACTACAATTATTACCACTACGACAGCTACTACAACTTCCACTAGTATTGCTACTAATAGTACTACTACTACCAATTTTACAACAACTACTAATACTACTACTCTTAAAAGTACTCCCACTAATAGTACTAATTTGACAACTACTTCTACTACTACAACTACTGCTACTCCAACACCTACTACTACAACTACTCCTACAACTACAACTACTATTGCTACTACTACTTCTCCTACAATAACTACTACTGCTACTGCGAGTACTACTACTACTTGCTACAATTACTGCTACTACTAGTAATACTGCTACTGTTACTACTTCTACTTAGACTACTACTACTGCTACTACTACTACAACTTTTGCTACAATAGCTACAACAACAACTACTACTACTACCACTACTACTGCTGCTGCTAGTGCTGCAACTACCAACACTACTACTACTACTACTTTTGCTACGGCTGTGACTACTACTTCTACTATTGCTACTACTACTACTACAACTACTTACACTACTACTACTACAACAACAACTGTTCCTGCTGCAACTACTAATAATACTACTACTACCATTCTCATACAACTACTACTACTACGACTGCTACTACTGCTACTACTACTACTACTGCTAGTCCTACTTCTACGACTACTACTACTACTTCCACTCCTACAACTACTACAACTACTTCTACTACTACTGCTCCTGCTGCAACTACTAATACTACTACTATACTAGTTCTCATACAACTACAACTACTACGACTGCTACTACTGCTACTACTACTGCTACTGCTAGTCCTACTTCTACGTCTACTACTACTACTTCCACTCCTACAACTACTACAACTACTTCTACTACTACTACTAATTTTGCTGCTGCTGCTACTATTGCTACCACTAATATTGCTACCACTGATACTACTCCTTTAACTAGTACTATTATTACTACTATTGCTGCTATTGTACTATTATTGCCACTACTACTAATCCTAGTCCTACTACTACTACCTCTACTACTACTACTACAACAACAACAACAACAACAACAACTACTACTACTGCTGCTGCTACTGCTGCTACTTCTACTAGTAGTACTACTAAAACTGCTGCTGCTACTAGTACAACTATTACTACTACTGCTGCTACTATTAATGCTACAACGATAGCTAAGTCTACTGCTGCGACTACTACTATGGCTATGAGTGCTGCTGCTACTTCTACTACTCCTACAACAACCACAGCTACTACTACTACTACTATTATTACTACTACTATTACTGCTGCTACTACTGCAACGGCAATTACTATTCTAACTACTTCTGCTGTGGCTGCTACTAATACTACTCCTACAACTTCTGTTGCTACTAATTCTGCTACTACAACTATTGTTACTACTACTTCTATGACTACTAGACTACTAACTACTACTAACTACTACTCATACTACTACTACTACAACTGCTGCTACTACTACTACTTCCACTAATGCTACGGCTACCACTAACTACAACTATTACTTCTCCTACTACTATTCCTTCTACTACTATTGCTACTGCTACTACTACTATTGCTACTGCTACTACAACTACTTGTGCTACTGCAGCTACTATTGCATCTACTACTACTACTTCTACTGCTAGTACTGCTACTACTACTATTGCTACGGCTACTCCTACTTCTTCTACTACTACTACTACTGCCACTCCTACTACTACTACCACTACTACTCATAGTAGTACTACCACTACTATTACTACTACTGCTACTAATAGTACTACTTCTATAACTACTTCTACTTCAAATACTACTACTACTACTACTACTTCTCCTACAACTACAACAACAACAACTACTACTACTTCTCCTATAACTTCTACTACTGCTACTACTACTTCGACTGCTAGTACTAATACGGCTACTACTACTATCACAACTACAACTATTGCTACTACTGCTACTACTACTACCTCTACAACTATAAGTGCTACTCCAACTACTTCTTATACTACTATAGCTACTGCTTCTACTTCTATTGCTATACTACTACTTCTCCTACTTCGACTACTACTGCTACTACAACTTTGATTGCTACTGCTAGTACTACTACTGCTACTACAACTTCTACTACTACTGCTACTACTAATGCTACTTCTACTATTGCTACTACTGCTATAACTACCACTGCTATTACCACAATGACTGCTACTACTACTACTAGAACTATGACTACTGCTACTGCTACTACTGCTACGACTACCACTGCTACAGCTACTATGGTTGCTACTGTTGCTGCTATTACTATAACTACTACTGCTGTTGCTGCTGCTCCTGCAACTACTACTACTAGTTCTGCTACTTCGGCTATGACTTCTACTATGATTCTACTAATACTAACGCTACTACTACTGCAACAACAACTAATACAACTATTACTACTTCTGCTAATACTACTACTACTTCTAGTACTATTGTAACTACTACTGCTACAACTGACGCTACTGCTACTGCTTATATGACTACTCGTACTACTACTACTTCTATTGCTTGTACTACAACTGCTACTACTACTGCTACTACTATTGTTGTTACTACTACTACCACTACTAGAACTACTACAAGTACTACGGCTGCTGCTATTGCTACTACTACTACTATTACTATTATTGCTGCTGCTACTACTACTGCTAGTGCTACTATTACTGCTTGTACTACTAGTATAACAATTACTATTGCTACTGCCACTACTTGGACTACTCCTATTACCACTAATGATGCTGCGACTACCTCAACTACTGCTACTAGTACAACAACAACTACTGGTACTACTTCTACTATTGCTCCTACAAGTACCACTACTAGTACAATAACTACTACTATTGCTACTTCTACTGCTACTACTATTTCTACTTCTACCGCTGCTACTACTACTACTTCTACTACCGCTACTGTTGCTTCTGCTACAACTACTGCTGCTTCTACGACTGCTACTATAGCCACTACTCTTTCTACTATTTCTACTACCACTAGTACTACTGCAGCTATTGCTATTGCTGCTACTACTACTATAATTACTACTGCTACTACTACTGCTAATACTATTGCTTCTGTGACTACTACTTATATTACTATTAATACTACTATGACTACAAATAATACTACTACTACTACCATTGCCGCTATTGCTACTGCTTCTACTTCTACAACAACAACTACTAATACTACAATCACGACTACTACTACTGCTACAGCTACTACTACTATAACAATAACAAGAACAACAACGATAACAACTACTACTAATACTAATACTAATAGTACTACTACTAGTACTACTATTAGTACTACCAGTTCTGCAACTCTTACAGCTACTACTGCCAGTACCACTACTAATACTTCTACTACTACTAAAACTACTGCTGCTGCTTCTACAGCTGCTACTGCAACCACTCCTCCTCCTCCTACTACTACTACTATTACTAATTCTTCTACTACATCTACCAATACAAGTACTATTGCTACTGTGACTATGGCCACCACGAACACTGCTACTTCTATTACCACTAGTATTGCAACTACTACAACTATTACCACTACTCCTACTCCCGCTACTACTGCTACTACTACTGTCACTACTACTAGTGCAAGTACTACTACCACAACTACTAGTTCAAGTACTACTACTACAACAATTGCAACTTTTAATACTACTACAACTACTGCTAAGACTACAACTACGACAACTATTGCTACTACTACTACTACAACATCTGCTTCACCTGCTATTGCTACTAATACTTCTACTACTACTACAACTACTACTTATGCTACTACTAGTATAGCTACTAATACTATTGTTGCAAATATACAATAACTACTGCTTCTGCTCCTACTACTACTAGTACTACTGCTACTGCTACTACTACTGCTACTATAGGTGCTACTAGTACTACTACTACTTCTGCTGCTACTGCTGTTCGTACAGTTAATGTTGCTACTAGCACTCCCACTACTCCTACTACTACTGCTGCTACTACTACAGCCGCTACCACTAATACTTCTACTACTGCTACTACTACTCTAGCTAGTACTATTAGTGCTACTATTGTTCCAATTGTATTATTACTACTACCACTACTACTCCTCCTAGTCCTACTACTATTACTTATATTACAACTACGACTACTTCTTCTTCTTCTTCTTCTACTACTACTACTACTACTACCGCTACAAGTACAACTACTACTGCTACTACTGGTGCTACTACTGATGCTACTGCTACTACTATTGCTACCACTACTGCTACTACTATTACTGCTAGTACTACTACTATGACTACTCTTGTGCCTACTACTACAACTACGAGTGCTACTGCTACTTCCACTACTACTAGAAGTACCACTGCTACTGCTACTTCTGCGACTACTACTATTACTACTACTACTACTACTACTGTTGCTGCTACTATGCTATTACAATAACAACAACTACTACTGGTACTACTAGTAGTACGGCTACGACTTGTACTACTACTACTGCTGCTACTACTACTACTATTTCAATTACTACTGCTACAGCTACTACTACTATTATTACTACTAATCCGAATACTACTATTGTTACTAATACTACTACTATAACTACTGCTACTACTACTACTACTACTATTGGTACTGCTTCTACTACTACTATTAGTACAACTAATCCGAATACTACTACTCCTGCTAATACTACTACTATAACTACTGCTACTACTACTAACACTACTGCTGCTGCTACTACTACTACTACTACTATTACTATTGCTACTGCTACTACTATTGCTATTGCTACTACTATTATAAAACCAGGAATCCTAAACCCTAAGCCCTAAACCATAAACCCTACTACAACTACTACTGTTACTACTACTGCTACTGCCATTACTATAACTATTTCTACTACCACTAATCCGAATACTACTATAGCAACTAATACTACTGCTGCTGCTACAGCTGTTGCCACTACCACTACTATTCTACTACTACTGCTATAGCTGCTGCTACTACCACTACTATTCTACTACTACTACTTCTACTACAACTATTTCTACCACTACTGCTACTCCCACTGCTACTACTATATCAATTACGACTACTACTACTACTACTAATACTGCTACTCCTATTGTTACTACAACTTCAACGATTACTACAACTACTCCAACTACTAAAACAACAACTAGTACTGCTACAAAGACTTACTACTACAATTATAGCTACTACTACTAGTACTACTACTACTACAATAACTACTGCTACTACTATACTTACTACAACTCCTAGTACTACTACAACTACAACAACAACAACTACTACTCCAACTACCACGACTACTACTATTACTTCTACTACTACCACTATTTCTACTGCCACTCCTACTCCTACTACTACTACGACTACTACTACAAGTACTACTACTACTACTCTAACAACTACTAGCACTACTACTACTGTTACTACTACTACTCTTTTGCTAGTACTTCTCCTGCTGCAACTACCATTACTGAGACTACTGCTACTATGGCAACGTCTTCTATGGCTACTGCTACTACTTCTACTTTCACTATCGCTACTACTACTAACACTACTATGACTACTAATCCGAATACTACTATTGTTACTAATACTACTACTACTATTGCTACTGCTTCTGCTACTACTACTACTATTGCTACTGCCTCTACTACTGCTATTAGTGCAACTAATCCGAATGCTACTACTCTTGCTAATACTACTACCACAACTGCTACTACTACTACTACTACTATTGCTACTGCTACTACTACTATTATTATTACTACTGCTACAGCTACTACTATTGCTACTACTACTACTATTATAAAACCATGAATCCTAAACCATAAACCCTAAACCATAAACCCTATTACAACTACTATTGCTACTACTAATACTACTACTACTATTACTACGGCTACTACCGCTACTGCAACAACTGCTGCACCTGCAACAACTACCACTGCTACTACAACTTTTATGGCTACTACTACTATAGCCAATTCAGCTAGTTTTGCTACTATTTTGACTACTAGTACTACTATGACAACTACTACTACAACTGCTGCTTCTACTACAAATACTATTACTACTACAACTACAATTGCTACCACTACTCCTATTACTACTAGCACTAGTACTGCTACTATTGCGACTACTGTTGTTGCTACTACTACAGCAACTAATGATACTTGTACCACTACTACCACTACTACTACTATTGCTACTACTACTGTTACCACTCCCGCTACTATTGCTACTACAACTGCTACTTCTACTATGACTACTACCATCGCGAATACTACTACTGCTGCTAAAATCGCTGCCACAACTAGTACTCTTACTATTACTACTACAACTTCTACTGTAACTATTGGTGCTGCTACTACGACTATAACAACTACTGCTGCTGCTGCTACTGCTGCTATTGCAATTGCTACTATAATTACTACTATTACTACTACTACTTGTACTGCTAGCACTATTACTTCTACTACTACTACTACTACTATTGCTACTGCTACAACTTCTACAACTACTGCTACAGCTAATACTACTACTACTACTTCTGCTACTACTAGTAATACTACTACAACCACAACTACTACTACATATAGTACTACTACTACTACTACTAATACAACTACTGCTACTGCAACTCTAACTACTTCTGATACTACAACCGCTACTATGACTATTGTTATTGCCACTTTTACTACTATTTCTACTACTACTGCAGCTTCCACTATTATTGCTTATTACTGCTACTTCTGTTACTTCTACTACTACTACTTCTTCTGCTAATACTATTGCTACTACACCTACAACTACTAATACTACTGCTACTACTGACACTACTGCTTTCACTACTACTACAACTCCTACTACGACTGCTACAGTTGCTACTAGTACTACTACTGTCGCTGCTACTGCTACTAATATTATTACTACTACTACTAATGTTGTTGTTATTACTACCACTACTACTAGTACTACTACTATAATTACTATGGCTACTGCTACTACTACTGCTACTACTACTAGCACTACTACTATTGCTGCAACTAGTTCTACAAGTTTTGTTACTTCTGCTTTGGCTACTGCTACTACTGGTGCAGCTACTACTACTACTGCTGCTTGTACTGCTACTACTACTGCTACTACTACTACTGCTGCTACTAGTACTACTCCTAGCACTACAAATGTTGTTGCTGCTCCAATAATTACTACTACTACTACTACTACTACTATTACAATTGCTACTGCTACTACTATTACTACTTCTACTAGTACCACTACTACAGCTACTACAGTTACTACTACTACTATTGCTGCTGTTACTAATGATGCCACTACGGCAACTACTACTGCTACTACTGCTACAACTAGTGATACTACTACTGCTATTACTAATGATGCTACTACGGCAGCTACTACTGCTGCTACAACTATCACTTTTGTTACTACTAATACTACTACTCCTTCTCCTACTACTACCATTGCTGCTACTACTACAAGTGCTATTGCTGCTGCTATGACTATTCCAACTACTACTACAGTTACTACTATGCTCACTACTACTGCTACTACTACTACTATTGCTGCTTCTACGGCTACTACTTGTACCAATCCTACTACTACTAATTATGTTGCTGCTCCTACAACTACTGCTACTAGTACTACTACTACGACTTCTAATACAACTACTGCTTCTACAACTTCACCACTAGTATGACAACTGCTACTATGACTACTTCTACTACTACTGCTACAGCTACTACTGCTTCTGGTTCGACTACTTCTACTACTACTGCTATTGCTACTGCTGCTACTATTACTACTACAATTACTACCGCAACTACTATTGCTACTACAACTACTACTTCTGTTACTACTAATACTACTACTACTACAAATACTACCACCCTTCTACTACTAGTACCATCGCTACTACTATTGCTGCTATAGCTATTACTGCTACTTCCCCTGCTTCTCAACTTCTACAATTGTTACTGTGATGGCTACTACTTCTTGTACAAAAACTACAACTACTACTGCAACCACGACTTCTATTACTGCTACTACAACTACTGTAGGTACAACTACAACAACAAGAAGAACAACAACAACAATGACTACTACTACTACAATAACTAATACTACTACTAGTACCACTACTATTACTGCACCTACAACTACTACTACTATTAGGACTACTACTCATCCTCCTCCTCCTCCTACTACTACTCCAACAACCACTGCAACTACTGTTGCAACTACTTCTATAGCTGCTACTACAACCACTCCTACTACTACTACTACTACTACTACTACTACTACTACTATTACCCATACTACAACTGCTACTACTACTTCTAATTCATCTACTACTACAACTACTAGTACTACTTCTATTGTGACTGCAACCACTACAACTACAGCTTCAGCACTACTACTTCTATGGCCTCTACAAGCACTACTGCAACTACTACTACTACTCCTCTTACTGCGACTGCTTCTACCACTACTTCGGCTACTACTAGTACCACTACTACTAGTCTGACTACTATTACTACTACACCCACTGCTATTCGAACTACTACTACTACTGGTCAGACTACAACTATGACTACGATTGCTACAACTACTACTTCTACTCTGCTTCACCTACTATTGCTACTAATACTTGTACTACTAGTACAACTGCTGCTACTGCTACAGCAACTATAGCTATTTATGCTACTTCTCATATTACCACTACTTTAGCTACTGCTACTGCTACAACTGCTACTTCTGCTGTTGCTACTACTACTACTAATACTACAGCTATTGCTGCTACTGCTACTACGGGTACTACAACTACTATTGCTACTACCACTTCTACAACTACTATTGCTCCTACTGCTACTACTGCTACTGCTGCTACTACTACTACTACTACTACCGCTGCTACTTCTAACACTGCTACTACTGCTACTACTACTCCAACTAGTACCATTACTGTGAATATTGCTGCTAATGTAGTATTACTACTACTCCTACCACCACTAGTACTAGTACTACTACTCCTACTCCTAGTCCTAATACTATTACTACTACTACTACTACTACTACTACTACTACTACTACTATAACTACTACTACTACTGCTACTTCCTTTACTTCTACTAGTACAACAACAACTCCTACTGCTGCTGATGCTCCCGCTACTACTATTACAAGTACTACATTTGCTACTATTACTGCTTCTACTACTGCTATAACTATTGCAGTAACTAGTACCGCGGCTACATCTGATACTACTAGAACAACTACTACTACTACTGCGGCTACTATTGTTGCTGCTACTATTCCTACTACCACTACTACTACTACTACTACTATTATAACTTTAGCTGCTACTACTATTGCTAATACTACTTCTACTATTACTACTACTTCTGCTACTTCTACTAATACTACTACTATTGCTACTACAACTACTACCACTACTACTACTGCTGTAACTGCTACTACTCTGCAACAGCTACCACTATTACTGCTACGACTGCTACTAGTTCTATAGCGACTAGCTCTACTACTACTACTTCTGCTTCTACTACTACTGCTACTACTTCTGCTATGACTACTACTACTACTAACTACTACTACTACAACTACCGCTACTACTACTCCTACTACTTCTACTACTGCTACTACTAACTGCTACTACAACTACTTCTACTCCTACTACTGCTACTACTTCTGCTATAATTGCTACTGCTGCTACTACTGCCACTGTTGCCGCTACTACTGCTACTACTACCACTACTACTACTGCTACTCCTGCTAATACTACTATTGCTACAACTACCAGTGCCACTACATTAGCTGCTACTACCACTACTTTCGTAACTACTGCTACCACCACTATAACTTCTACTACTACTGCTGCCATAACTACTAATACTGCTACTACTACTACTAATATTGCGGCTGCTCCTACTATCGCAATTGCCACCACTATTACAACTACTACTGCTATGACTGTAACTAGTACTAGTGCTACTACTTCAGCTACTACTACTTCTACTACTTCGACTACTACTACTATTTCTACTACTACTACTAACTACTACTACTACTCCTACTGCTAATACTGCTACTACTTCTGCTACTGCTACTACTAATACTCCTACTTCTACTGTTAACATCTACTACTATTACTTCTACTATGGCTTCTGCTACCATTACTACAACTACTACTACAACTGCTACGGCTGCCACTACTGCCACTACCACCACTTCTGCTACTACTACTACCACTACGAATATTACTATTACTGCTACTTCTGCTGCTACTACTAAAGCTACTACCACTGCAACTTCTACTACTACCGCTGATATAGCTATGACTGCTACTGCTACTATTATTGCAACTATGGCTGCAACTGCTAATGCTTGTACTACTACTTCAAAAACTGTAACTAATGGTATTATTGCTACAACTACTACTACTACTGCTACTACTGCTACAACTACTACTACCACTACTACTGCTACTACTACCGCTACTACCGCGACTGCTGCTATGACTTCTACTGCTACTACTTTTACTACTACTAATACTAATACTTCTGAAATTGCTACTAGTACAATAATTATTACTATTGCTCCAACTGTTGCTATTGCTACAACTACTACTGCTGCTACTACTTCTACAACCACTTCCGCTAGTTTTGCTACTACTATGACAACCTCTCCCACTATGACCACTACAACTATAACTACTGCTACTGCTACCAATATAATTACTACTATGACTACAATTTCTACCATTACACTTATTACTACTAGCACTACTACTACTACTATTACGACTAATACTGCTACTGCTACTATAGCCATTGATGATACTTGTACCACTACTACCACTACTATTGCTACTACTTCAGCTACTGCTAGTACTACTAGAGCTACTACCGCGACTATTATTGCTATAACAGCTACTGCTAGTACTATGACTAGTACTACAGTGAATACTACTACAGCTGCTACAACTGCTACCACAACTAGTACTCTTACGATTACTACTACTACTGCTACTACTACAACTACTGCGGCTGCTGCTACGGCTGCTGCAGCTACTACCACTACTCCGACTATAAATACTACCATTAGTACTAATTGTACTGCTGCTACTATTACTACTACTACTACTACTAACACTATTACCACAACTGCTACTACTAGTAATACTACTACTATTACTACAACTGCTACAACCGCAACAACTACTACTACTATTATTACCCCTATTGCTACAACAACAACAACAACTACTACTATTATTACTCCTACAATTACTACTATTACTACTACTACTACTTCTACTTCAACTACAACTACTGCTGCTACTACTACTATTACTACTGCTACGACTACTACTATTACTACTACTGCTACTTCTTCTACTACTACTACAATTACTACTACTACTACTACTATTATAACTTCTCCTATAATAACAACTACTACTACATCTCCTACTACCACTTGAGCTACTACTAATTCTGCTACTACTACAACAACTACTACTAATACTCCTACTGCAACTACTAATACTACTACTACTTCTACTGTTGCTATGGCTAGTACTACAACTTCTACTACTACTACTATTGCTATTGTTACTACTACTACTACTACAACTACAACTGCTATGGCTACTACTACTTCCACTGCTACTGCTACTATTGCAACTACTACCACAACTGCTACGTCTGTAGATACTAATACTACTACTGCTCCTATGAGTGCTGCTACTACTATAGCTACTACTTAATAACTGCTACGACTGCTACTACTACTGCTACTGCTACTACGACTGCTTTTGCTACTACTTGTACTACTACTACTAAGACTACAACTACTGATATTACTACTACAACTACTAGTACTTCTACTACTATAGCTATCGCTAGAACTACCACATGTCATAATACTACTAATACTACTACTACTGTTGCTTCTACCACTACTGCTACAACTATTACGGCTACTGCTACTGTAGTTGCACCTACTAATATTATTATGTCTACTACTACTTCTATTGCTACTCCTACTACTACTCTTGGTAACATTACTACTACTACTGCTGCTACAGGTACTACTACTACTACTAATACTACTATTGCTACTACTACTACTACTTCAGCAACTACTACTACTCCTACTACTACTATTTCTACTACTACTACTACTACTACTACTACTATTGCGATTGCTACTACCATGGTTCGCGGTTTCGGCCAAAACTGAAACGTTTCGGCTGAAACATTTCGGTTTCGGCCGATCCCGAACCGAAACCCAATTTTTCGTTTCGGTTAGGGTTTACTGTTCATAGTTACTGTTCATCTTCACCGAGCGCGGGCGGGAACGCGTGCGGACGAGCGCGCGGGAGCGGGAGCTCGCCGGGCTCGAGTCCGGGCGGGCGGGCAGATCGGAAG